>JABFQC010003939.1:0-13328 GCA_022817085.1 Psilanteris sp. ZL-2020 | reverse complement strand
GTACAATATTAAAAATAATATAATAACACAACAAATTTTAATATGTATATTTTATTACAATTATATATAAATTCGGATTTAATACCTTTAATTTAAAACAACAAAATTAGTATTGTATTTTCCAAATTTTCCAAACTGCGCAATAATCCAAATTTTATGAACATATATGTATTATATAAATTATATTAGATTTCGCTGATCGTTCTATGTTATAATTGCATGTTTTTGAATTATAATAAAAATTTAATAATACTTAATTTTAATTAATTAATGTCACTGCCATTATTTTTGTTTACTTTTTAAAACACTATTTCATGAACTTTATGTTATTATTTTAATATTGCAAAGATTCATAAATGAATGATCAAAACGTCTAATATATAAGTACTTTAATTCATTGAATATAAATAAACGTTATTTGTAATTACATATTAATAATCTTTTCTTATTTTCTTTCAATGTAAATGTTTCCATCTATTATTTTAAATCAACTACAACTTTTAAATAAACAACTAAATTTACAGAAATAAAGTACACTATATACAAATGAAAAAGTGAATATTAAATTGTGTCTATTTTAAAAACTAAATGTACATTTCTATGTTAACTATTCAAAGTGAAAAATATACGTAATTAAATTTTTCTCACATTAAATTTCCCACGCGCCCATAAAAAACTAACGACATTTAAAAATTTGTATTTGTTGATTAGTAATTGTCGATTATAAATATACTCAAAATTGCCTTACGGGCCGATTATAAGTAAATGTGAGCTAAAACATTGAATTAGATTGCAGATTGAGTTAATTATCTTATTCCAATATTCAGGACGTACGAATTACAATTTCGTAAAACATTCAGAAGTATACGGTTCTTTTGCTGTTTTTCGAGTAAGTTCCTCTATCCTATCGCTGCGAACGTAAACTCTATCGCATTATGTAAAGTACATCGCCGACTGACGGGATAAGTTATCTACCTCGTCGGTGGGTAAATAAGTGCAAAGATATAACGGTTCATTTCCGCGTTAACCGCGTTAACCACGTTTATCGCTGCGTCTGTCTATCCGGACGTAGACGGTAAGTCCACGCAGCAGGATGCAAGACTGTAGTAGTCCGATATTCCAGAATCTTAGCGCTGGCGCATGTCCTGACGAAAAATCTAATTGATTCCGTTATACTGATGCATTTGATTTAAATCACATTTTAATTTTTGAGCTAATCATTATAATATATTAGCAAATGTTATTTAAATCTAGGATACAATATAATTAGATGGTGTCTTGTTTCAAAACAATAAAATAAACGTAATCGATTCGGGTATCATTCATCATTTTTTATTTATTATTGCGTATTTAGTTTATATTTATATATAACAATTTTTAGCTATGGAAATTTAATTAAAAATTTACTTTTTCATTATTTCTTAATATACAGGTCCTTTTGGAGGAGTAATTTGTGTATTAAATATTTTAATATTATATATTTGGAAAAAGCATTTGTCTATTTGACTTTCGTAATTAGGATTTTGTATTAAAATCAAAAAAAATTTTAGAACATTTTGTTTCTTGACGTATGATTTTGGAAATAACTAAATAACTTACTAACTAAATTAGATGAAATTATAAAATCATTTGTAAAATTTAAAGGATGTTCGTGTCGCTTAGGTTAATTGTATTATGTTTTTCACGATAAAATTTAGAGAAATGTGTTATGTGTGAATTGTGAATATATATAAGTATGCACTCAGCCACCTTTGAGGACGAACCCCATTTAGGTCCCTAGTTTGGAGCGTGTAAAATTGTTATTTCGCAAAAATTGAGCGAAGGCCACCCGTCTGGCAGAGATGTCAAGGCTTCACCCCCTCCGTCCTTTAAAAGTCCAACCAAACCAGAAACATAAGTTCCTAGGAACTTCAATACCGTATTGTGCGGGTTCGTCCTTAAAAGTCTCTTCAAATATTCGGTCGTTTTGAGGACAATCCTCAAAACTGTTCATGAATAGAAAATTTAACATTGCATAAATAGGAAACAAGTTAGTCGTTTGCCTTCATAAGGCTCAAAAAGGCCACAATACTATATATATATATATATATAACAATATATTACTAAATAGTTTGTGAATAGTGTTATAATGAAAATACAATATATATTATATATGTAACACTATCTAATGCAATTTCATTATGCACAATAACTAATAATTTTGTATATAAATTGTTCACTTCGCGTAATGTCACATCAAAATGTCAAAATGGATGTATAATTCTGATTTCAAGTATTTCATGCTGAAAAATAAGTTCTAATATATATTCATAAACAAATAAATTTAACATTTCTAAACAAATTATTGCTAATTAATTTAATTATGTTACTAATTTCTTTAATATTGATTATAAGTCGAAGAATTTTTGGAAGAGGTCAAAATTATTGATGGAAAAAGTGTTGTTAATTTTTATTTTGATAGTACTTTAATTTATTTTTTAATTACTGCATATCAACAATCGGCTGAAATCATAATTTATCAATAAGCTATAAAAATTATTGTATTTTCTGACGAATAACGACACTAGAATGAGAGTTAATGAGTTGGTTTTTGGTATTGGATCAATATCGGAATGATAATGCCAGTAGGAGTAGAGACATAGATATAAAAAATCTCCTAACTAAATACTGGTGAAATGTCGGTAGATATCAACTAGTAAATAATTAGCAATTATCCAGTACCATGATTGTATCAAACCTATGGTAAGGATTGAAGAAAAAAATTCCATTTATCCAGATGTTTTGAAGAACGGTCACCCATCCAAGTAGATATTTCCAACATTGTTCAACCTCCTAAATCATATTATTATGACTGTGTCGATATATGGATAATATATGGAATTATTCACAAGTAAGACTTAATAGTATTATACTAGACTCCTATATAATGTGCAGAGATCAGTGATGTACCATGCCTGGTTCGAACCTGGCCCGAAGTTAGTTGCCATAGTCTGACTACCATTGTGTAATTTTACACAAAAAAGTCTCGTTAATAATTACTAAATGTTTAGTAATACACAGAAATTCTGTTTTATCCGTGAGTTACTGGGGTTTTATTAATATTTACTGAATTCTTCAGTAATTTTTAAACTCTTTTCCGCAAAAAGAATCACAGATTATTTATCCACATCTGACAATAACCTACTGCATTGTATACTGGAATGGAAAGTAGTACTGTAATGGCTCTATGAAGGCAGATAAATCAAAATGATATCAATTTTATATCTGGCACTAGATCGGGCCGATGTTGGCTATATAGACGTGTAAGACGTGTTGGCTAACGTCAGTATAACAATAAGCAGTACCCGATGTCACTATGGTTAGCTGTAATTGGACTGCAGGTAAACAGCCAGTACCGAACCGTTTCTACTACTTTGGCAATTTTCACTAGCTGATCATTAATCATGATCAGTGAATTAATCAGTTGAGTTAATTATGTAAGTACTACACATGTTAGTGAAATATTTTATTATAATATTTCTATAAAAAATTGATTTCATATAACGCTGACAGTCATTTATCAATTCCTTATACACGTTTATTATTTGTCTACATTGAGAAAACTGCGTGGTAACTATATTGCCATTTAAATGGTAAACTTAACCACTTGAAGTTTACAATTATATGAAATGATACAGAAATGAAAATATACTATGCTATGAAAAATGTTTCTATAAAAATTGCCTCATTCTTCATTAATTGTTTACTATTTTTTAATTAATTGTTCATTAATTGTTCATTAATTGCTCATTCTTTATTAATCTGTCAACGCTGGAAGAAAACACATATATATAATTATAATTACTTTGTCATCCCTGTTAAATTATTAGATATATTAAAACATTCCCGTAAAGTATGGTAAACATTACCATTAAACATTAAACAGTAGTAGCGTAATATTTTTGTTCTCATAACTTCTATGAAATAATAACATATATTATTTTTAAGTCCGCGTTATAGTAATTTTTTTATGCATTTTCTCAGATTTGTTATTCAGCATTAGTCAATATAGTTTTCATTGTTGTAATCTGTAATCTATTGCAATATACTTAACGCTCTACTATTTAATTAGTACCGTTAGTATTCTCATTGTACCCAAGTAGAATTGATAATAAATTTTTAATACCTTGACAAAATTTGATTAAATAATAATTACAATTTCATACTATATCTAAATAAATATCAAAATTAATTTATCAGAATAAAATACTATATATACTGTTTTGTAATTCCATGTAGAAATATATACAAATATATGTACTACAATACTATATATGTATTATTGTAAATTGATAATAAACGGTGTAAAATTCTAAATAAAATGATAAATTATTAATAAAGGTATTTAGTGTCCATTATATTAGTCCGATTATTGTGACGATCTGATATGATCGAGTGATTTTTCGTTAAATGCTTGATTTCGCTTTTCATTGTCTATACGACTGTTATACCAATTAATGTCTTTTGTGGTTCATGCACGCACTCCTACATTAAGGGCCACGCTCGACTAATTTTTAGTATGCTCATACATACTGTGTTACGAACGGTACATGTGTGCTTGCAAGGCAAGCATTATATGCGGATACAGTTAATGGATCGTAGCGTCTTATGGCGTTGTTGAATGAGTTTGACGCCGACAAATGATAGTTCATCTAATAGGAGACACATACGATTTTATAGATTTCCGCATTACTTTCGGTCTCAGTACACACTCATTTAGTCATATCGCAGCACACATATTCTTCTATTAATACAATTTTTATTCGACGCATCAATTCAAACACAATTCAGCAATAAATTATAACGCAGCTTAAAATGTTTATTTTTCCTTAATTTTTCGGTGACTTATGAATGGATTTTACAGTATGAAAAAAAAAGTATGCTATTAAGAAAATTGTTCTGTAATTATTGTAATTTTAACTTTATGGTGCGTGTACAGAAAAAATACATTGTTAAAAACGAATAAAATTACCATAAACGTTTCAGATCAACTGATAATATAATTTTATATTCTACATATCTATTTATATATTTAACGTTGGCTCTTTTCGTTTTCTTCCTCCCTTTGTCTCTCTTTTCCATAAGTTTTTATTACGTCCATCACTTTTAATTACCTTAATTTATTATTTATTAAATTGTAAAAAAACATTAATTTATTAAAGCATCGCTAAAATTTATTCTGTACAAACACAATTTAAAGTTCTACAAACTATGTTTGAATAAAATTGTAAAAATCATACATTGTTCTCAGAAAACAAATTAACTATATTATAAAAATATAATAAGAGGAATAATACGGAACATTATTACAAATACTTTTATTAAATATGTTTTAAGTAATTTAATCAGTTCAACACTTATGCAAAATTACTTAAAATTACTGAAAGTAAACGCATATTCCTATTGCATTAAATTTGATAAATATATATGTGGAATAACTACAATACATCCCCCTCCACACAAACTACTACCATATTTCACACAACATAATAACCTGCAGAATTTAACGATAGTGAAAATAAAACCATTCAAACGTATAACACGAAAACGCTATTCTTTATGAGATTCGTTTAATTGTTTAAATATTTAAACGTCCCGCTCAGATTCAGTGGGTTCAAGTAAATGCTGTATAAGCCATGTATAGTAAATTAGACCGGCTTCAACAATTGAACAATGTATCACACGTCAAAATTATGCAAGTAAGAACGAATGTTTTCAATTTGTATTAACATGTAGTCATGATTATAAAGTATTATATATACATATGTATCCGGTTTAGCAGAAGCAAACATACGGATTAAAGACCGGACGCGTTATCTGATGCAAGCGCGCGAATATCTTCTTAGTTTCCGACGCCCAAGTCGTGATTACCAGCGGTCGATTGTCTGCAAATGAAACTGAAAAATGCAGCCGCTGTCCAAAAGGGGCTGCATGCGCATGTTCCATCGCTCAAACTGAGCCAAGCACTTGCATTACGCAGTTAATATAAAGCAAGATTCGTTGCGATTCGTTTCGCTTCTTGAACACGAACCGACATCGTAGTCGATCCGCATCAAAAAAGTCTGTAATGAAAAAAAAAGAAGAAGAAAAAACGAAGATAAGATTTTAAAAATGCATAAGATTCTATTTTCAAGATGCGTGCAAAATCGAATTCGAATTAAAAGAATTGCATTGCTTATCGTAGATAATCAACAAATAAATGCGCGTGCGATTGTATCGTTGCGTATCCGATAATAAATCGCTTCGACTTATTTATTGTTCTGCGATACCGCGCGGTCTTAATTAATAAAAATGAATTAACGAAACGCGGAGCTTATCAGGACGCGCGTTTTGTTTAACCGAAATGCGCGACTGCCGAGTACTTCTTAAGCGCTTAAACGTCGCGTGTAGTGATACCTTGTTGGGGGACATTATGCATTGTCCACCGCAATATATGGTGCATAATCCCGGACCTTGACACGACAGCAAAGACAGAGCTGTGGAAGAAGAACTGGTGATAATATCTGAGCTCCTTCATAGGGAGTTTGCCGGCCGGCAGGCAACCTACTCGACTACGAGATGCTATCGTCAGCTCATCAACCCGTGTCTTCTCTATCCCACTACGCTGTAACTCGCTCACGCTCATGCCCTACTGTCTCAACCGAATTTCTGCCTTATTCCATACGTACCCTATACTATACTTTTGCACGTGACATTGTGTAGGTAAATAACATCATTATAAAAGTGAAATTATGGGTTAAAGGATTTGAACAATAGGGGTATTCAAATTATTCATTTTAAAATGCAGTGTTTGAAGATTAATGGATTTATTATAAATGTACATAATCTCTGTCAATTAAGATTGAATTTTTAGTATTTTATCATTCTACAAGAGGGATAAGAGTATTTTATTCTTTAAAATAATGGTTAGAGAATAAACTAATATATTACGAATGAAAATTATCGATTTCTAAGGATTAATTAGGATATTTTTATAAGGGTTTCCTTATAAGGTTTTTTATGTAATATAAAGATAATATGTATGTTTTTGTAATCGAACATTTATTACTTCATCGAGATGTGGTTGAAGGAAGATATTGGTATTTTAAGATAATTTTCAGACAATTTATCTAATTATCAATTATCTAATTTGGCATTTATTTGAAATGAAGCAATGTTTTTTATTTCATCTCATTTGTTTGGAATAAGCTATTGCAGACACGACGAAATTTCAAACTTTATATTTCTGGCCCTTGATTAAGCTAGAAAATTCGGAATTAGCTGCAAAACGGAAACTTAGCTGTCGATTATGCGTGCGGAAGCTTGATTGTTAGAATACATTTTTTGATATAATATCCCAAGTAGAAATTTCTCAAGTAACTCGCGAGTTACTGGAAATTTTATATACAAATTCTCTAGTAACTCACGAGATACTAGACAAATTTCTACTAGGGATCCATAGTGCACTATTATAAATATTTTATTGACACGATATTCCAGAGTTTCGGAATAAAATAAAGTAGTTTACTAGACAAATGCATTAATAAAACAAAGTCACGTTAATAAATCAGTTCAGTTGATTAGTTCTTTTTTATTATTTTTTTAATGTTTTAAATCTTGAATCTTCATAAGGATCTTCATAAGAATCTACGGTAGTAGTGTAATTATCATAATTATAATGTTGGCAAAGCATACCTCTTGTTCATCTTCATTCAGAAAAGCAAAATTTTAATACTGTCAAGTGTTAGTTTAGCATCTGTTGTCAATTGTTAACACTTGCTCGAACGGATAAGCGTTGTATCTATATTGCTTAGGCCAACCAATCAATAATTGTATATTTACTACTATTAACGTTGGCCTAACATTCAAAGTCAAATGTTGGCTATGAAGCTGGCCAACAATTTTACACGTAAAACTTTATTAGGTCATGTATATATGTATTGGTTCACATATATACTTACGATCCAACCAATGGTAATAAGAAGCCACTTTTAATATGAATGACCTCTAATTTGTAATGCTTACAGCAATTATATGTAAATTAATATATAGTATCAGCAATATATTTGTATAAATTAAAAATTAATTTGAATAAAAAACCATACACCACATGCAAATCTTAAAAGAAATTTGTTCTTCTCGAGAAGAATTCAATTTATTTATTCAGAGACATGCATTTTTGTAATAATTGTATATTAATATAAAGAAATAAATTAAGAATATTAAGTAGCCATTTTGAAAATGAAATTTCTTAATTCATACGATCCTAAATTAATATAATTATACAGAGAAGTGCATGTGTTACGATTTTATGTAGGACATAAAAGTTCATTCTGCCTAAATCCTTTTTAATTAATAAATTCCTTATTATATTGAATAAGAATTAAAATGACGCTCTCTTATAAGTTAATCAATTAGTAAAAGTTAAATATTTATCTAAATTATCGCCAGTAAGTGATTAAGATTGATAGCACATGGTGTATATTTATTAAGTTTCTCGATAATGTCACATGGCATAACTGTTACGTTTAGCATTCTAAATTGGCTCATTTACAAAGAGACTCAAGATCCTCGTTTGTTCCTACTCTTTATTCGAAACTGTCGTTTATAAAAATCACCTCTTTGTCATGGAATTTTGATAACGAGCTCTGGCACCGCAGGATATCGCCACTCATGGATTCTGAATAGTCGCATTTTGAACATAGCGCGAATCGTATCGTGTCTCGTAAAGTTTTCTGCTTTATGATAATGTTCGTCTTTTCAGCGTTATGGCACATTGCCCCAGTCTTCAGTTTCGAATGTCAGTCGTCGTTGAATATCAAGAAAGAACATGCAATACACCTTGAGATTATAGACTCGATCATTTATTCATAACACTTGAGTAGTGTAACTAAATTTAACGCGCGTGTATTTTCCCAATTTTATTATCATTCTTTGTTTCGAAATATTATCATTTAGACGCAAATGTTTCATAATGTTTTGCGTAAATTATATATTTTTCGAATAAACTTCAAATGATAATAATTTAAAGTTTCTGGAAAAAAATTGAATAAACAATATTAAGATCAATTATATTTTGATTACTCGCTTAAAATTTTGTCTTTACTCGCCCTATGGATAAATATTTTTTTCAATTACTATACGTATTTATAACTATATACATATCATCGTCAACAAAAATATCTATAAAATTTTATATATATATACCTAAAACTATTGCATATAATAGATAAAAATATATATTTATTAAAATAACTGTTCATATAAAATGATTTTGTCTTAAAACCTAACATTTGATAGTTAAATTTTGATTACTTCCATATAATTAAATATATTACAATAGAATTGATAAGTGTTAAAAACAAAGATTTTGAATTCAATTAAGCTGTTGTTCGTTTTAGAAATAATACACTGTAATCGTAATAAGAAATTTTATATAAAAAACATTTATAGTTTTTAATACAATATAATTTATTGTTCTTTTTTTATAACTATACATTTATAATGTTTTTGTAATATATTTTGTATATTCTTATTAAGTTTCTCACACATACATTTTAAAACATTATATGTAGTACACGTATCAAAAAGTTATAATAAATACGACTATAATTCTAGCATTGCTAGGATATGGAAAAAATATTTCAAAATTATTACTTTTTATGAGTGTTTTTTTGTTTGTTATATAACTATTTTGATCAAACGGTTGATTTAAGGACACTATCGCAAAACACGTACGGTAATGAGATTCGTAGGATCTCGTAAATAAGTTTTTTAGATTCATAAAAGAGAATGGGGCGAATACGCGCCTGCACATCCTCATTGACCAAAGGTTGCGTTTTGACATCAGCTCAAATTTGTTGACAAAAACTTTACTGCATACTCGTAACTTTAAATAGGTATCTTAATAGAGTGTGTACCAAAAACAAAAAACATGTTTTTCCGAAAAAAAAAAAAACAAAAAAATCAGTCGCTTTCCTAGTAAGAACGTGGAGGGGCTTCGACCACAACTACCACCTTTAAAAATCTTACAAAACCACTATGATGAAATTCTAAGGCCCAGTATCGTATTATACTGGACCATCCGAATAATAAGCTGTGGAGTGGATGCAGGACTGTTGTTTATCGTAACTGCCTCAGTAAACACCATTTAATTTATAAAGTTGTACCATTTTTTATAATTGATATGATGATGAGTTATAATAATAATGTCATTATAAAATAATGTCAGTTATGTTGCAGCAGTCCTAATAGCTAATATTAATATGCATCTTTTATAAAAAGGAATTTCATTGTTAGGTTTAGAACAGAATTACAATTCGTGAAGATATATATTTGAAATATAAATTTATTAAACAAAAATACACGAAAAAATATGTCTAACTCTACGCGGAATAAGAAAACTGTATTAATGGTACTTTAATAATAATATATTTTCTATTATAAATAATATAAAAGTATAATTCAAACAAAAATAACAAATGTCTAGAACCAACGATCGTTGAGATTAGATGACGATATTTTTGTTTCAGATGGTTGTCAAAAATACAGTATTAACAATCAGTTTTGAATTATAAAGATGAATAAAAAATATCTATCTATGTTTATATAACCAATAATTTTAATGACGTTTATATTATTTATTAATAATAAAATTATAATATAATTTTCATTTAACGATGATGTTACGATTTTGAAACACGTACGTTCGATATAATTCAATTGGTTTTGAGAATATGATTGTCATTTCGTCTTACAATATTGTCAAGATTATAGTCAAATGATTATAATCATGCATATTTATGTTTTATAAATGTTTATCATCATCAATACACAACTATACTTAAACCGTGTGTATTATTCAATTAATAGATTTTCTTTATTCTCCGTTTAGTGGGGCCTATATATATAAAATATATTATACTGATAATATATAATTATTTATAAAAAATTTATTTACATACTTATCACCTAAACAATCAAAGTTAAATAGGAACCAATTTTATATCTCAATTATTAACACGCGCATGTATAATTATACAAACGCGACATGATATTTAGATAATATTTATATACTACTTTTATTAATCAAATTTAATAAAAGTATATACTATATATTTCTTTGATAATAGATCTATATATATTTTAAATGTATAAAAATAATAATAATAAGTGTATAATAAAAACAATATATTATTTCAAACATTATTGCAATAAAGTTTTAACTTACAATTCTTTATATGTTATTATAAAAGACATTAATTAATACAGTTTTAATATATTATATATAAAAATAATAATCATATTATTTTATGAACAAAATTATTTTCTCAATACAAAAGTTTATTTTTTTAATCAAACTACGTAGAATTAAATATAATATAATATAAAGTTAAAACGAATCCAAAAACACACCATAAAAAATTGTTTATATTGTTACGTTATGTAATTAAAGTAAAACATAAAATTACATATTATATTTAAAATTATAATAATATTTTATAAAAAATATGTGGTATACCACATGACAGACAATAAGATAACTATTTCTATTATTAAATATTTCATTTGTGGTAAGCTTTTATATTTGTTTTAATAACAGTATAAATAAAAAGCAAAGTGCAAGATTCTTTTTCATCGTGCAAAAATAATTAATTATTATAATTTTATAATCAATTAATACTTTAGAACATGTATGTTAACAAAAAGAGATTATTAAAAATATTATAACATAGAAATACAATTGTCGTCGAAAGGTATAAGTTTATATAAATTCATGCCTAGTAAAAGGACCCTTCGATAACATTTTAATTAACGAAGTACTTGTGTTTTATGAAAGCGGGGGTGTCGGTAGCGGAAATAATTACAACTAACTCACAGTAATTCCAAGCGGGGCACTACATCAGTCATGCAAGAAATGTGTTGCGCCACCCACGCTGCTACTGCAGTCTCTAGTTCGTCGAGGTTAAAGGTTAGTTATTCACGCGTTAAGGCGCCACCACGCGAGTTATTCGAGACAGACCAGGCGTCCCTAATGTGCAACCACCAAATCGTGAACGGCGCGCATTTTGCGACACCATGAGTTTCGATGCCTTTCAGCTTGCATTTGCGTCTTTTCGTCTGCCTTCGATGATGAAGAACGTCCGTCTACAACTTTTTTTCTGAGTACTATTTTCGATATTATAACTCTTGTTCTTAGAAGAATTTATGCAAAAAGTTTGGGCTTATAAATGGTTGACAAATGAAGAAAAAAGGTTAAGTGGGCGTATGATTTGAGAAACGCGAGATAGAAATGAGAAAGGCGTAGCAGTAAAAAAGTGTGTACTAATAACGTTGACGTTTCCTTATCAATAAAACATACAAAATGTATTACAAACTACTTAATCGAATTATGAAAACATTCTTTCAATTTGTATTGCAAATTATTATATTATAAATGTTTAAATTAAATTATAATTTATTATGTAAAACAACGTATGTGATTAGTTATATTATGTTATGTAGATTAAAAGAAATGTGAACTAACTAATCAAGTTTCGTGTATCATACACTGAACAAAAATAATCTTACAAATTTTACCAAACTAGACAATAAAAGGTTACAAATAAAAGGAGGAAAAGTGAGCAAAAATGTAAATAAATATTAGACAATATCATGGTATTTACCAATTATTTGGTAATATTTGACATATTTTTATCATTTTCTGACCGTAATTTATCATTTATTTATTTATTAGTTCATATTATTTTTAATATTATTTTTTTCAGTGTAGGTATATATGTATTCTGGTAAATACAATCATTTAAAAATATTTATTGTATTTGTATTTAGAGAAGCAGAAAAAAAGGTTCAGTAAATATTATTCAAAACACAGTAACTGATGGACAAAACAAAATATTTTGTTGTATCCATGAGTTACTGTGTTTATAAAAATATTTACTTAATTATTTTGAATCAAACATACATTAAGAGAATTAAATTAAATTATTAATTAATTAATTTATTGTTAAATGATGTATGGATAATTTTACAACTAAACTTTTCCAGCTCATGAATTAATAATATAAATCTCTTTATAATATTTTAATTTATATATCATCTATATTCTATCTGTATTATGTAGAAAAAACGATGATCAACCAATCTTTATGAACGGACCGAGCCCGACCCAATATTGCTTACATTCCCGCGCAGAAAAAAAAAGTAAGGTAACTGGAAAAAAAAATCAGGCAAAAATTTGGCAAAGAGGCTGGCAAGTATTGAATATAGATAAGGCAAAATGGTTGGATAATGATCGCGAGCCATATTAT
>JABFQC010003938.1:0-13329 GCA_022817085.1 Psilanteris sp. ZL-2020 | reverse complement strand
TGTTTTTCCTTGTAAAAATACAGTTTTTCATACCAAATTTTCCTTCTATTTTTTATTATAATGCTATTATAAACAGTAATTTTTAGGATTTTGTTTTAATGTTGCCAAATTAGTGTTATAAACAGCAATTTTCTACGTTTAATTTTTCTGAGTGTAAGGAACAAGTTTTGAGAAAAATTAATAAATATATATATGGCATAACAATTTAATTCCAAACGATCAATTTTCGAGTTAATGGAACATTCAACTTATATTTATAAATTAATAAAATTGTTTGAGTTTCATAATTACTTTAATTGAAATCTTAAACATAAATATCTTAACTGATTCTATCAACTAGAATATCATTATTGAATTAAATCTTCGAGTCAATTCAATGGTAAGCAATTTTATATTATGTCTACCAATTTTCAATTGATATCTCAGCGAATAACTAACACAATTTCATGACATTTCATTTTTCAGTATGACTTAATGAAATTTATAAGTTAGGATGTTGAAAAGAAATTACGTTTATTAATTAATAATTACACTCAGAAAAATTAAACTTAGAAAAGTGCTGTTTATAACACTAATTTTGCGATATTAAAACAAAATCCTAAAAATGTCTGTGTATAATAGCATTATACTAAAAAATAGAAAGAAAATTTGGTATGAAAAACTGTATTTTTACAAGGAAAAACAGTAATTTTTAGGGTTTTACTTTAATGTCTCCAAATTAGTATTATAAACAGCAATTTTCTACGTTTAATTTTTCTGAGTGTAGAATATAACTGTAGCATATTCGAATTCATCCATTTCGCTGAAAAATTTAACAGTTTTTAGACTTTGATTATTTAAGATATTTAATATAATTTGTTCAGACTTTATTAAATATTCTTCAAAATTAATTTACAAGGGCAAAATTTAATACACACAAAATTAAATAGTGCAAATGATTTTTTCTTTTCTAAGCGAAAATGTCTGTTAATGAATGTCGTCGATTTCCATTTACGTTTGAAACGTTAATAGCGAAACTAAAGTACATTTATAATAAAGTTAGCTTACAAATACGAGAATAGAGGGTGCATTTTCAAACATCCATTCTTTAGTCTTTTAGGGTTGTTTAATAATTACGTTATACATTGGACACCATCCGTAAAACTAATTTCACGAAATAATATTAAAATAATTTTACAAAATGTGTAGTCATTTAAACTAAAAGCGTTCATTATATTAAATAATAAATGCATCTATATATACTACCGTATTATTCTATATTCTAATTATTTATATTCAAGTCAAATACTAATTTAAATATGAATATTTAAATTTTATTTTTAATAATTCAAATATTTCATATTAATCAAATGTAAGGCCTACAAATAAAACAAATTAAACTTACAAATAAAAACTTTATTATATAATTAATAATACATTTTAAAATTTTTAGTTTATTGCATTATTATTAACAAAAAACAACTATATAAATTTTTATAAAATTTTATAACTTATCCAAAATTTTAATCACATCACGGAATGTTTTTTGCAAATATAACAATAAAATTTCTTATTTGTATAATTATTAATATCTACACTAATAAAAATAATTCTATAACAATACTGCATATTTTAACGATAACAGACGATTTTACAATATTCGAAAAATTGTTGAATAATAATAACTCATTTATTATAATAATAATATTAATAATAATAATTTATTATTTAAAACAATTTTTCAAATTAATAAAATAAATAATTTCAAAATATATAATCGATATAATCGTAAATTATATCTATAGTAATTAGCAATTTTATAACTATATCACTATCCTTCTTGTAAATCAATACAAATTATTATATTTAAATAGTTATTAAGAGTTAGTCATTTAGATAAACATTATTAAATATTTACAATAATATTCATAAGTTTCTGTATGTTTTAGCCGCTTTTTATACCAGTAAATCATCCTGTGTAATTTTTCATCCATTTTAAGGAAAGTGAACGGTACGGAAAGTCCACTCTCCATTTTTCTTAACTCCTGTAGTTGAACTTTTATACGTTTTGTGTTGTCCAGAAGAATCTACGACATCACCAGAACTGGAACTGCTGAAAACTTCACGTGCATTCCCATCAGATGGTGCAATTGATTCTCCAAAACGTGAAGCAATATCTGTTGGTACCTGATTAAATAATATATTATTAATTTTATGTTTTAACTATATATGTAATATATAAAATCTCTAGTTAAATACAATCCTTATTATATTTAACTACATAAACTTTAAATATAAATATATATATATATAATATACTATTATATTATATTTATTGCAACAAATATACTATGTAATTTATTGATATACATATTATTTTTTTTATATTTATAATAACGTATAAAAAAATTATACCTTTCCAATTTCACCAAATTCGTATCCTCCATCCGGACCATCAACCACTTGTGAGATAGCGAAGTTTGGGGCAGCGCCTGCATTGGCAGCATTAATTTGTTGTTGAATTTCGTTGTTCATTCGGTTGTTCATTTCAATTATACTAATTTTGTATTAAAAAACCCAAATATTATTTTGGTTTACTTACTAATTGCTAATACGTATTGATCTGGTGGTAAAAATCTATTTAAAACTCCTATCAGTTTTGATGAAAAAATCTGAAAACTGGTATCAAAGTAATACTTTTCAATAATACTAACAATAATCCATATTGTAAAGTATAATCATTATTTTTCATATTTTAATCGCAAGATATCACAAATAATAACAATTCGTTAATTTATTATTATTTTTTATAATTAAATCTTCGAACATTACAAACTAATTATCTTACATTATATATTGTATTTCAATGTATTTATATTTGTTTCCTTTCTCGATTAGTTTATTTTCTTAAAATTCATAAAAAGTTATATGAAGTACTTTATAAACATAAAATTACATTTCTTGAATAGTTATACAAATTAATAATATGTATTTATTAATAATTAACTAAAAATATTAAAAATGTAATTATTTATGCATTGCGATTAAATATTTAAATTTACTGTCTGTTGGATCCAAACTCTGCTTCAAGCATATTGCAAATACCACGTTGAAGGTCTCCCGGTAAAAACCAACCACTAGGTCTGCAGAAAGTATATAAAAGTATATTATCACAACCAATTTCTTGTATTTATACATTAAATGTCTAAATCATTAATAAACATTAACAAAATTTTTCAATATTTTGTATAATGTTCATTAATTTAAAAGTTTTCTTTTTTGCTCTGTAATAAATTTGAGGATTTTTCCATTATCTTAGATCATACTTTTAAATTTTGAATTATTGATATACATTATTATATTCCAATTTTCAGTGTTATTCATCAAATATAACCACCATGAGCATATTTAAAAATATCAAAAATTTATAAACCTGTTTAAAAATTTTTGTTGCTGTTCGAATAATGACTGCATCCCAAATGGTGGCTGAGGAGCAAATCCTGGATCAATTTGAAATGGTGGAAAATATCCTCCTATTAAAAGAGAAACATATATTAATATTTAAAGTATCAATCTTGTTTTATTCAATAGTTTTCATTATATATTAGTAATATTAAATATTCTACAAAACTCATATTAGAAGCATGCGTTACTCAGTCCCTTCAATTATAACACCTCAAATAATTTATAATTAGTTTTTCGCATTAATATTTGATTAAACTTTGAAAAAAGAAAATATTAATTTTAAAAAGAGCACAGCCGCATTTTCTTGTGACTATGTTAAAGTGTAAATATCATTGACGATGCATTTTCCACAATTTTCTAGTTATGGAATAGAATACTGAACACCTATAATTGGAAGCATATTTTATAATTTATATGAAATATTTACAATAATTTGCATATGAATATGTACAATTTGAATGAACTGATAAAGAATTATTCCTATAAATCACTATAAATAGATTCCAGACTTTCTACCATAGATTGCTGATGAATTAAATCAATGGTGTCTTAATTTGTAGAACAATTAGATTTATTATAATAATTCAAATAATATAAAATCACCATTAATTTATTTTTCCTGTAAATATAAAAAGATATTCCCCTTTACACTAAGCAACCACCACAATATCATTCTCATAATTTTATGTGCATTCTTCAAGAAAGCTACTTTATGAAAGCAATTCATTCTTTCATCATCATTTGTAGTGGTCGTACCTGCCCCACCCAAGTGTCCTAGTCCAATCTGTGGATTTCCTAACGAAAGTCCTCCAAATGGACCTTGATTCGGCGCATTAGCACCTGGAGTTATAAAACTGGATGAACCTGCACTGCTTACAGAATTAGGTAGCGAATTTGGTGATGGCGTATTAAATCCTGAAGGAGATCGTTGATTTGGGCGTGAATTTAAAAATGGATTTGAATCAAATTTTACAGGCAGTTTCGATGGATCAGGGCCTGGTTTCAAAAATGGACTGGAATCAGGACTGGGTTCGTTTGATTCTGGATTGAATCTTGAATTTAAATTTGGTTTAAATGAATTTGGATAAGAATTTGAATTTGGTAATGAATTCTTCTGAGGTAGTGATGATAAAAATGGATTATGACTGTAGTCTACTACTAAACCTACTCCTGGGATACGATTTTGCACTGGAGCCTGAGTTGGTTTAGGATTGTTAGGATTGTCATTTGGCGGTATTCTCGAATTTGGTGACCATGGTTGTGAATCGGGGAAGAATTTTTGTAAGGGATTTTGATTAGAAGGTTTATTTTGATTATTTGCACTAGGAGGCCATGATGGATCGGGGAAAAATGGTGAAGGGTGTGGATAATTTGGCTGCTGATTAGAATTTGGATTTGATTTTGGTGGTGTCGTGTCTCCATTTATTGGTTTATTTGTTTTTGGATCATAATGAGAATAAGGATCCCATGGTTGAAAACCAGGTTGATAAGGATATCTAGGATATCCTGAATTGGTCTGTGGTAATTGCGGTGACGAATTAGAATTTTGTTCAGGAAATTGTGGTTTTTGGTGTTGTGGATAATTTGGTGTTGGTTGAGGTTGATTTGGCTTAGGATAATTATTCCAAGGATGTGGATATTGAGGAAAATTTGGAAATTGTGGATATTGCGGAAATTGTGGAAAGTGTGGAAATTGTGGAAATGAAGGTGGTATTCCAAAATTTGGGAAAGGTAAAGGTTGACGATCATTGGTATTCAATGTATCAGGTTGAGAAGGTTTAATTGGTGTTAATTTATTCGGAGTAGCAGATTCAGGTTTTGGTTTATTATCTAAATTTTCTGGAAGATTATTCCTATTACTAAAGTCAGGTTTTAGTGTAGTACTTGTTGGACTTATTGTACTTGTACTTAATGTACTTGTTTCTACAGGATTGCTAGTTGGATTGTATTTATTCGTATCTGATAAGGGATCAAACTCTGTATCATAATCTGGTTGTTCTGTTTCTGAAGAACTGTCATAATCTGTTTGTTCCGTAGTATAATCATCATTCATATCATATGAAGTGGTTGTTGTATCATAATCATCATAATCATCTGTAATTTCTGATTCTGTAGTACTTGATATTGGTGTAGTTGAATCAGTAGTAGAAGAAGATGTAGTAATTGCACTTAAAGTGGATTCTGTAATAATAGGTGTAGTCGAAGACATAGTACTTGTATTTATTGCTTCAGTGGTAGTAGTAGTACTTAAAGGTGTTGTAGTATCACTTGAAGTTCCAGCTGTGGTTGCAGTGGAAGCATCAGTTGCCAATTCTGTTACTTTTTCAGAATCAGATTTAGGCGTTGATAATGTTGTCATTTTAGTAGTTTTTTCTGTAGTTTTTATCCAGATTGGAGTAGCTTCTCCTCTTAATTGAGAATTTACAGGACGACGTTTACGTGTAGGTTTCCTTCGTCTTGATGGTGGTTTTGATTGTTTAGGCGTCGTAGCTTCTGACGTTGAAACAGACTGTGTAGATTCAGGATTGTTGGAAGTTATAGAATTTTCTGTACTAGTCAATATGGTCGTTGGTTCAGTTGATTTCATACTCGTACTTTCAGTTGGTGTACTATCCATTATTGAAGTACTACTTGTATCTGTAGGAGTTGTGCTTGAAGAAGGTGTAGATTCAACCGTTGAACTATTTTCAGTAGATTCAGACATAGGTGTAGTCGTGATTGGTTTAGGAGATTTGGTTTTCCGTTTACGTATTGGTCGACGTTTCCGTTTCTTTTGTGTTGTTGATTCTGGTTTCGCTGTGGATGTTGTCATGATAGGTGTTGTTGGAGATGTTTCATTATCTGATGAAAGCTTGTCAGTAGGTGCTGATGATGAACTAGAAGTAGGTTTTGTTGAAGATTCTGTAGAATCATTTTCTAAAGTTGTTGATTCGTCTGATTTTTTAGTAGTTGTCTTGTCATCAATTAATGATGGAGTTGTAGATGATGAATCAGTTACTTCTGAGTCACTTATTGTTGGTTTGAAAGTCGTTAAACTCTTTTGTGTAGATGTATCATCCGGTTTTGTTGGTGTAGTTTCTGTTGTTGATTTTTGTGTTGAAATATCAGGTTTTGTTGCATCTGAAGAAATGTCGATCATAGGAGTAGTAGAAGACATTAAGTTTTCCGATGAAGCTTCAGATTTTGTCGTAGTTTCAGTTTGTTTCGTAGTAGGGGATTCTTCTGTTCTTTGTTCAGGTTTATTTGTAGTTTCTGTTGTCTTTGGCGGTGATGTTGAAGATAATGGTTCTAATGTAGTACTGACTTTATCTTTCGAAGTGAATTTATTAAAATTATCGACATCGTCATCATTAGATTTACTTCGAGATTGTATTTCAAGATCGGGATCAGATGGAGATGAGTTTTCAGGATTGTTATTTTCATCTTCTTCTTCATATTCATCATCATACTCATATTCATCATCCGATTCAGTTGTGGGAATAGTATTTGCTTTATTTGAATCAGGTTGCTTAGCATCTCTTTTTGAAATAGTCAGAAAATTATCACTGACAATATTAAGTTGATCGTGTGCCGCATTTTGTAAAAAATCTCCACCTTTATAAAAAAAATATATACAAAATTTCTTTCTACTTCCAAGTACAAATATGATCCATATAATTAATCTACTAAGTCATACCACTTGAAATAGTTGGTTGATTGTCATGCTAAAATAAAATATACTTTTCAAAAATACACGATACTTTATAGTATAATTATTATATTTCTTAAATAATAATCATAAATAAGGAATTATGATTACATATATCTGTTTTTGTAAACAATAAATATTGCCTGCAATGACTAATAGTAAGCTTCAGAATGAAAAATCAGTTTTATTAATTTCAATGCTTGTGTGAATTCTCCTATTTAAAAATACTACTTATTAATAGTTAATTTATTTAATGAAAGCAATATTATTTTATTTAATGTTTAATTTTAAATGCATTGATTAATAAATATGTGTATATATCTTCAAAATTTAACTTCAGTATTTTTTTCTTATTTCCAGGTATGCCCAAACATACTTTAAAATCTTCGACTAATATTATTTTAACGTAAATAGTGAAGATGATGTACAGAATTTTTGAGTATTATTTCAATTACAGAAATCTCGACTCTTGTTAACTATGTTAACAAACTATTTTCTTTGTTTGCATATTAAACTTTCTTAAATTCATATTTTTTAGTATTATTTTATCAAAAATACCTTATTTCGTGTTATTAATATAAAATATACATAGATGATGATACTAATTTGCAAATAAAGGAAACTGAAAGCATTATTTAATTTTAAAAATTCATTTATAAAAATCATTTTAATATTTCTTTAAAAACAAAGAATATTTTCATATTATATTTAACGTCTTCTGTTTTGCTAGTAATAGGAAAACTAGTCGATATCTGAGAAAATCTTGTTTTCAGAGAATTGAAAATATTGCATAATTTCAATACATTCAATGAACAATGATTGCAAATAGTAACTATTAATCAGATGACCCAACAATCATGTAAATAAAAAATATCGACGATTTAAATGAAACAAAAGAAATATATACGTTCAAGGAAACATTATAAATTAACAAACTATTGACATATACTAATTAAAATTTTTAAATAAAATTTATTAATCTTTCAATAATTATACGAAGAATGACGTTATAATTGTAAACTTAAAAAATATATATAAATCACGTGTATGCAATAAAATGTTTGTCTATTTTTGACATTCTAAATATTTTTATGTAATGAAATCATAGTTATTTATTAAACTGTAAATTTATTGATATTTAATATATTTCTTACATACCATTATTATTATATCCAGTGTTTACGTTGAATTCTGCATATACACTCACAAATCCAACTATCACTGCAAAAGAAACGATCCCTTTAGAAGTAAGCATACTTCCAAAGTTCGTTGAACGTTTAAAACTAATTTTTGACTCTTTGAAAAAAATAACTCGAAATAATGTTCCGCGTGGAGTTGGTAAGAGAATGAGTAGGTCGGTACGTTGAGAAGATCTTATATACTTTCGTCTCGGACGCTCAGGCTGCCGGCTCTTTTTCACGGATCATCGCCTTTTTAAAATGTTGAACTCAAAATACTTTTGTTTTTGTTAATATTTCTTTGTTCACTGAATAACACAATATTTTATATGCAATATTTTAAACATTTTCGTTCAAAAATGTGCAACATCCTTATATGTTTTGAAGTAGTAAATTATGTACTGTACACATATCAAACATATTTTTTTAAATTTTAAATATATTGTTGTTTGCTAAATATTACTTGTAAATTGAACAGATTTGTTTGATCTTTGTTTATAAATTTAATTTTAAGCATATATATATCAAATTTAAATAATGATTTAATTATTTTAATATGATAAATGAATTGCTAGTTTTTATTATGAATAGAATGTATTTTATATAAGACAAAATTTTTTATATTATAATTTATAAGATTCAAATGTAATTCGTTTTTTACTTCTTTGATTAACAAAGAATTAGGTAAAATGATGAATTGAATATAACTATTGTAATGCAGTATACTTATTGATTATCATTAATAATGTATTAGTTTTCATAAAACACCATAAAAACAAAATTATTATTTTTACTTCGTGTGTTTATTAAAAATCATGATGTTTATGATTCCTCATTATACCTGTTTAAATTATTTTTTAGAACACAGAATATGGGTTGTGACGTGCATAGTTGTAATTAATTATTACATAGAAAACTTCACTACGTCATTCATTATTATGTAGTTCTATGATACAGTTTTAAAATATATAATATATTATTCATATGAATAACTGTCGATACATGGACAAAACTATTATTAATATACTCAATGATGTATATAAAACTTTTT
This sequence comes from Psilanteris sp. ZL-2020, assembly GCA_022817085.1. Classification (NCBI taxonomy): domain Eukaryota; kingdom Metazoa; phylum Arthropoda; class Insecta; order Hymenoptera; family Scelionidae; genus Psilanteris; species Psilanteris sp. ZL-2020. Next base: position 3,968 of record JABFQC010003938.1, on the reverse strand, counting down.
TACTCAACATGAAGTCATATTGAAAATGAATTTTTATTTTATTTTAAATTATTTGAATATTAAAGAAATATATAACTACCGTCAATGTAATGCTAATTATGCGCAGTTTAATTGCAAATCATCACATTACAATAAAATTTACTCTTTCTGACTAAACTTTACAATTATCCTTTAACAGTAGTAAAGTTGGAAACAAGAATCTTAATCTGATTAAGTGGATGTTAGTAATACTTAGTGTTCAATCACGAATAAATTGGTTTAATCGAAAATTACATTGCAGATTACATAGAATCATCACAAAAATAATCTGTGCTAAGAGAATGACGTTGATGGTATTTCCATTGTTTGAGATGATTATTGCAATGTCAATGTAATTTTACTGCTTTTTGTAATTATTTTATTGAGCATTCACATTTACATCGTGGAAATGTTTTTGTTTTCTTTTAGGTCACGTTAAATTGATGGGATTTTTAAATTACGAAATTTAATCTATGACAATTTTACATATTTATATTTTTAATTAAATTATTATGAAAAATTATTATTTAATAATATAATTATTTAAATAATTTCTTCATAAAATCGTCTTTTTCCTTTTCTTTAATTATTTAATTAATTTATTGTATAATGATTACTAAATATAGAAATGTTACCATTTTTAAATGGTAAATTTTTCAAAACAATTAAATAATTAAATACAGTACTTAAATTTCGTTTGCCAAAAGATTTTTAACAAAATCAGGAAAATATTAAATAGTATAGTTTAATTATTCTACATTTATATGGTTATTAATTGTGTTTACAATTTTATAAAATTTATATAAATATTAATATAGACTGAATTGAGCAACAAAAATCAAAATGAATGTTATTTATTTAAAAACAAACATTACACTAAATTATTGTACGCATGAAAGTGATATATTAAGTTTTTTCTCTTTTATTTAATTATAATAAATTAAATAAAAAATTAGTTAATTCAAATTCGTGATATATTTTTTTTTTATTTTTTTTTTCACAATCCCAATTACAAATATGTAAATTCTATTGTATTATTATGCATTTACTATGGCATACGCAATACAAACTTACGATCAAAATTGCACTGAAATATGTAAAGTTGAAATTTGGTTTATATTTCAATAAAATAAAAAAACAAAACTTTCATTATATGTTATATTATTAGTCTATTTTGTATAGTTTTTAGATATCTTTGAGGGCCTAATTATATTCAACTAAAAGTACGAAATTATTTCGCACGTAATGTTATTCTACATTTCTATCATTTTATCCTTTATATAATAACCATAATATATTTCTATGAAATATATTTAATATATAGTCATGTTTAATAAATAAATATTTTTATTCTATAAAATTTTATTATAAAATTCTAAATTTCGAAAAAAGAAGTTCTTAACAATATTAATTTCATAGACTTATCAGCAAATCTGGCAAAAATAGTAGGCATTCTACAGGCGCAGAAATGTTTTCAGCAACAAGAAGGTATATTTAGTTTGAATGTGGCAAGTATTCATTTTATTTCTCACGTAAGAAATCAATTATTTAATACTTATAATTAAAATAATCGAGATAAATTTCCTATAAATTTTGAACTGTTTCCGATACTAATATAACAATAAAGTTATACTATATTATTTGTGCAATAATATACACACAGAAGAAAATTGTTAAACAAATTATAATATAATAGTAAAAATAGAATACTAAAAACGATAATAAATATTATACATTCTTCAATGTGGATATTATAGTATTCGAATTAGATAACAGTTTTTATTATGAGACATAGTCATGTTTATCCCACTTTTACTATGGATACCGTAATTTTGTCAGTATTTTATCGTTCGTCGCATACTCTATATAAAAAACCTATGTTTTTAAGTATTATGAAATTAATAAATCATACACTGAGAGAAATTGATTGTTGAATTAAACATCTAAACAGTTTCGTTAAGTATCTAAGATTGTTAAATCGAATAATTACAGATAGTAGCTTCGACGACAATCCAGATATTCTATTCAACAATCTGGATTGTCAGAGATTGTAAAACGAATGTTATATTAAATGATATATTGAACATAACCTACAATTTTTACAACTTGACTGTTGAATTGAATATCTGTTTATTCATATCCGCTATCTGTCGTTTAACAATCTAACTTTAATATCTAGATTGTGAATTTAACAATCTTTCTCTCAGTGTAGATAATAAAAGTCGGAAAAATAGACAAAAATGTAAATATTATGATAAATTACGGTCAGTAATTGTAAAAATATGTCAAATATTACCAAATAATTGGTAAATACCATGATATTGTCTAAAGTTTATTTATATTTTTGCTCACTTTTCCTCCTTTTATTATCTAGTTTGGTCAAATTTGTAATATTATTTTTTCAGTAAGTAATGCAGTACATTGGAATCACTCAAATGCGAATTTTTAATACAATATTTAAATATGTATACTTATATACTGAATGCACTTACTAAAAAAAAAAAAAAAATAGCATTAATTATTCAAAAATATTGAAGTAATTATATGTTACACTATTTGTATCATGTTTCATATCGCTAATTATTAATATTTTATAATAAATAAATCCAATTCTGTGATGACTATCCCACCCCAACTGCTAAAACAATGTAATACATGTGTCTCAATACAAGATACTCGTGCATTTAATTATATACGATGCTTGGACACAACACTATTTAAGACACTTCTACACTGAGAAAACTGAATTGTACAATAGAATAGTAAGATATCATGGATTCTGATTGGTTAAGACAAATGAATGTACCAATATGATTGGTTAAGAAGATTACTATATTAAATATAGTCAAGGTTATACAACATCATATAGTTTGAGTTACAATTTGGGATGTTTCTGGTACAATATGATTTTCTCAATGTATGATACGATTTTTGGCGACTGTAAAAACAAACCTTTTAAATGTCTTATTTTAAGACACCACCGCCTTAAATGAAGGCGCTATGTGACTTGCGCGAAAAGACGCCTTACGAATAAGCCATTTTGAAGGTTTAAGACACCGATATATAGGACGTTTAAAAACGCCTTAATTAAAATAAATTATTCTTCAGTGTTGCTATTTATTAAAAGTAATAAAAAGATATAAAAAAATTAATTAAATTATACATCTATAATAATATCTTTAATGTTATTAATTAAAATATATGGAATGTACCATAAGTGACAGGAGATGTATGATTTAAGGCGTCTTGCAGGTGTCTTACTATAAGTCGCCAAACGAATTTTGTAAATGAACGACTGAAAACTGTCTACGAAAAAATGCTTTAATTCAAGACACCTGTTTTTACAGTAGTATATCTTTAATTGCTAAATTTTTAATTTAATAAATCGCTTTCGCTTCTCACGTATTAACCACACCATAACTTAAACGTTTGCTTTCGTTATACTGTGATTGATTCAAGAAATAATTGGTTCATTTTAGAAATAATGGGCCGATTAAATAGAATTTGATCGCGTATTTCTTGCACTGTTTGTTAAAACGAATCACCTATAAATTGGAAAGTATATAGCATTTTGATTTTCGTCTACAAAATTATGTATTATAAATGTAATTACTACATAAATCGATAGTAAATTATCAAATTTTAAGTGTAGAGAGAAATCTCAATCATTTAACACAACTGATATTTTATTTATTCTGTTCGCGTTACTATAATTTCGGATATCATAATTGGAATTGGAATTCTATTTTCTTTAATTATATATATATATATATACATATGGATAAGGGACGCAATACATAAGTGGCAAAATTTATAACGCTGTCAACTACACTCAGAGAACTAGATTGTTAAATTAACAATCTGGATTGTACAATCTGATCGTTAATTTAACAAGAACAAAAAAAATGTAATATAGTAAATTTATATTGACAAAATTATAAGTATTGTGT
>JABFQC010003937.1:0-13329 GCA_022817085.1 Psilanteris sp. ZL-2020 | reverse complement strand
GAATAAATTGTGTTCTGCATGGGCGAAAATTTGCATGCGTGATGTGAATTGAACGTCATTATAACCGTCAAATGAAAATTTGTAAAATGTTGTCCGTTAAAACGCGCATAAAAAACTCTGACAATTAAAGCGTATTAAAAATTATCATTCGTCGGTCGTAATGTTCAATTAACGTTATACATGCTAATTTTTACTATCAAATTTCTTTCAGTGTACTGAAAAAACGATTTGAACTATACTCAGTCAAGAACATTATCATTCGGAATATTGTAACGAAACTTGAATGTTTGTTATCTACAATTGTGTATAATCGTGAATATATATAAATAAATATTTGAAATATCCAATATTACAGTATTTGTAAGAACAAATACATTTCGTGATTAATAACGTTCATTCGTCGCATCTAAAATCTTTACAATTTTGTGAGTTTGTGCAAGCGGTTGAAATTTGTTGATTTCTTTAATTTCTTTAATCCTCGTACATTAAGGGTATCAAATAAATTGGCTTAAAATCATAAAGCGTTCTAAATCGAGTAACCACCTGTTTTGAATTAAATTTGACACGATTAATTAAGTCGAGACTTTAATCTTGATTTTACGTTCTTAAGCCGAAGGACTAATTTTTAAGCTCGATTTTGTTTACAAATGAATCGCGACGCTTGTGTTTCTTGCAACGAAGAAACAAGCACGAGCACGTGTTTCGTTCGCTTCGATCAAAACATTGTTCTGTACGATACGCGCTCCGTTTTTACGAATCGCCAAATTGACTTCGCAATCATTCGGTTATTGTCATTTGCAACAAAACTAATCGGCGAATAAAAATAATTCGCATCAGAACGTGCCGCTCCGATTTCAAATGTCGAATTTAAATTCAACGAAAGCCGGATATGAGTTTAATATTTTATTTATGAAAATAATAATTTGAACCCGCGTAGTTGAAAATTCTAATTTGTTGAATCGGATCGATCAACGTGTCACGCGTTTCGAAAGGAAAATGTTACGATCGGTCGTTGCCAATGACCAAATTTAAAACCGTCGAAAAATGAAATTTCGACGGCCATGATCGACTCTTAAATATGAAAACAACGATCTAATCCGATGCATAATTTATTAGACGGAATATCGTCGGGTTTGTTTAACACCGGCGTCGTGCCATTTCGCTACCAAAGTCCCGTGAAGCACGTGTTATAGATACTCTTCGTGTGAAATAAACAGCGGTTCTGGGACCGCACTCTCGCTCTCTCAGATGTGTTTGTGTCCTTCTTACGTTATCTACAATGCGCCGGATCGGGACTGAATCGGGTGTCGGAACCGGTTTAATTTCCTGAATAGATGTAACGCGCTCCTCTCACATCCATTCCCAACGTTATTACTTTGTCGCATCGCTGCGACGAACTTGTATAAATATTTATTTGCCGTGTTTTTTCGCCGCCCTTTCTTCTTCCCTTCGCTTCTTTTAACCCGGCGAAATCGAAAACGCGACACTGCTTATTACACCGTTGGCCAAATTTCGCTCCTCGTCTATCGTTCTATCTAGCAGAAACGCCCCAACTGCGTGCGCCAGTGCCCAATCCAATAACGCATTCCCTCCGAACCGTCTGTTGCAGTTATTCATACTATTTGCCGACGTTATTTGCGCCGCGCGCGATAATTACATCTAAATCGTACTTCACGATTTCGCGGGATCATCCCCCCTTCTTAAAATACCCCAATCGGAATTTATAAGAAATTGAGACATCGCACCGACCGCTCGAGTTTTGAAATCCGATTCGGCGACTAATTGTTTTAGGTTAGAATGTTAATTTGACGTTTGATCCGAGCGCGGAGTAGTTTTCGGGCGGAAGATGCACGCAGCGCCGCGCGGGGGAGATTGCGGATTAAGGGCTAAACGCGAATGGGTATTACGGAAAACGAAAACGTGACTGACGTGCATGGGGCTTTGGCGCTCTTCGCCAGTGACCCACCTGATTTGATTGCATCAACACTTACCTACGCTTTTCGTTTATGAATAACGCGATTAGCTCTCCGGAACAAGAGGTTCCTGTCAGTTATTCTCTTAGGGCGCGCGCAAACTTTGATCGTCCGTGTCTTTTTAGCTCATTTGACGGACTAATCTTTGTATAATTAAGATAATTTATGAATGACGAGCATTAAAGGCGATTAATGGATTACGCGCGGTTACAAATGAATTTCATTTTACGCCGACACGATCGCCCCAAATGCGTGTCGTTCCAGTTACGCCTCGCAAAGTAAACACCGCCGGGGCATTTCCGCTCGGGCCAAGGGGATACGGCCAGCGTTTCGCGCCCGATTCCGTTTCGTTTGGCGCGCGACGGAATTAATAGTATCGCCGACTTTTGATGACGGCTCTTCGTATGCATAATTATAATTCAAAGAAAGTGCGCTTCCGAGTATCAGGACGTTCGAGGAACAAATTGTTCGCGCGACACAAAGGATAATGGCGCAGTTTTATTCTGAAATATCGTTAGTGTCTGTTTTAAAGGCGCTTCCTTTAGCGTCGCGTCGCGCGCTGAATTAGAACGCGTCTCATTTTCTCAAGTTTGACCATGAGTGATAAATTATCTTAACAATAAGAGAATACGAAAACGAATAAATTATTCATATTTACTGCTTCGCTCGAGCGCCGCGTTAATATCAATTTCGGACTAATTTCGGCGTTGGAATAAACATTTCGCAAATTACCGTTTCACGTAATTACGGTGAAATAAGGAACTGTAAATAATATAGAATTGAATACAAATTAATTCGTCGCAAAATAAAAACAAAATCGAGGCGAGGTTTTGATTAAAAATATCAGATTTTATATTGCATTCTGCTCGTGTAATTAAACCCACGAGTGTTTTCATTTCAAATGCCACAATTTTATTTCCAACGTTGTGCGCCGTGTTTCGTTCGATATGCAAAATGGGTTGAGGGTAATTAAACAAACTAACAAATATATAAATAAATAAATAATTCGGACCGTTTTTCGCGCCAGTCGATCGCGTGATTGGCTCATTACACGAACCGCTGGAGGAAAGCGTTACTGCGCGTCCTTTTGTATACGGCAATTCTTATTTATATATATATATATATATATATATTTCTATACGAAACGCGTAAAAAGACGGGACTCGGTCGATAATAGTCAAGTTTGCCGGCGACGAGCGCGCAATAATAGTACCGCGGACAATCAAATTAACGACATTGCAGATTATTACGCAACGAGCCAACATCGCTGGTTAACGAGCTTGCGTACACCGCGGCGAGTCAATTAATAATATTTGTCAATCTTAATGCAATTGCGAAATGAACGCGAAGCAAATCGACCCCCGGCTGGTGCTTTTCTCGAAGACGCCACGCGAGCGGTACATGTGCTCGGCACATGCGTGCGACTCGCGCGAAAAACTCATCCGACTCGCGTGCCAAATTCGTCAAATGTAACAAGTAAAGTGGCCTTGTGGCCGCGCAAAAACATCCGCATAAATACGAATTACTCGTCATAACGAGCGCGAACGCGCGTTCCATATTAAGATGCGCGACTGCGGTATGACGAGGCAAGCGCGATCCCGCGAGCCAATTTTTAACAGCGCGATGTTTTTCGGTTTCGCTCGTTTCGTTCGGCAGAACGTAGCCGCCCGATCGAATTCAGCGGAACGGGCGCGCGTCAAATTCGCGCGTGCTTTTTAATGCCGATGTCGATCGAATTCAACGCCGACGAAATTCTTCGGCCGAAACAACTTTTTCATAATTTATTAAGAAGGAGTTGAATATGAACCGCAATTACAAACGCGATATCAAAAAGCCCCGACGTATTGTGAACGTGATAATATCAGTTAAAAACATTCGCACATGCATTTACGTTATTCATCTTTTGATAGTGTTTTAATTTTGGAAGCATAACGAAATGCACCGCGCATGTATGTTTTTATGGCAATTGTGCACGAATGCGGTGGAATATATTTATTCAGATTCATAAAAATGAATTAAATTTTGAGATCAAAATAATGCACGACAAGCGGAACAACGCATAAAATAAATTCAATGCGATTGCTATAAATCGGATGCACACATGTTAGGAGTATAGATGTATTGCCTAAGGTTGTTTAGTCGAATGATTTCATACTAAATGGTTACCAAGTTTCTACAAACGGCTGTTTTTGTAATTCGTTCGAACAAAAACGATAAAATAATTAAAACGTTTGAGAATACTTCATATATAAGAAAACAAATATAATAATAAATTACATTAAGAAAATCATATCGCAGCAGGAACAATGTAAATTGTAAATGGAATATAAACTTTACTTATTTGATATAGATATTTATTTTACACAGTGATATTACCAAATTTATTTGTCTCGACCAATCAGTGTACACGATGTTTTACTATCCGAATTATATAATGTATACGTCTCAATGAATATAAATTACATTACAAAATTTTAAATCAATGTAATGATTTCACCACAAAATATATATGGCAAGATTAAATTGTTTCTTGGGATATAGCAATAAACGTCATCAGACGATTTACTGGTATCAATAAAAATTTAATACTTAAAAATATATATACTTCAATATATACTCTAAAAAATAACTATAACAAACCTATCTTGATATATCGAGAAACAATATAACAGATAAAAAAAATAATGACTCTTGGAACGAGTTAATTTTAATTGTAACAAAAGTATTACATTATCATTTCAAAATATGTTTCGCATTCTCGACGATAAAACGCTACACTTTTGTAATATCGAAAATTAATTATTTTTATTTATTGCTATTAATACCAAAATGAAACCCAATTATTGGTACTGATTCATATAATTCGCACAAGTGTTGATATTTTGATAAGAAACTTGTCAATTTTTAACACGTGCCACTTTGCTTAGCATATAATTGCTACAAACATAAAATAGTTATAGTATAAAGACAATATTGTAATTTTACTTATGTCGCGGATCTGGATGCCACATATTTCAAAAAATCCTTCTTGAATGAATATATTCTTTTACTTGCGCCAGTCTGACAGATCGAAAAATTATTCGATACATCAATGCACTCGCCAAATCTGGCACTGTCGTATATATTGCACGCTCTAAATATAAAAGGACTCTTCGTGTATAAAAAAGCCAATAATATTTAAAATCAAAACAATATTTTTTTCATTTACGGAATCTACCGCAAGTATAAATTAATACACTGCAAAAAAAAGCTAGAAAATATCAGTAGGAAAAGATGTATCAGAAGTTCCCAACGTTTGTTTTCATACGAAAAATAAACTAACATAAATAATGTAGATTTATAATAGGAAAAGGAGGTTTCGTTCTGTATTGATTTGCCTAATATTATTTTAAAATTATTCTTTTTTGTATCTGTAATCTGAATTAGTTTTTAAATAATTTATTTCTTATTTCTTACATAATTTTTCATGTTTGTTTACTTTTTTGTGTGAAAATAAACGTTGGAAATTTCTGATACATAGGAAAAGTGAGCAAAAATGTAAATAAATATTAGACGGTATCATTGTTTTTATATCATTACCATATCATTTGTATGGTAATATTTGACATATTTTTAGAAGTTTCTAACTATAATTTATCATATTACATACATTTTTGCCCATTTTTCCTACTGTTATTATCTGGTTTAGTAAAATTTGTAAAATTATTTTTTTCAGTGTAGATATATGTTATTTAATTACATTTTTCATTTGCATTAATATAGTTATATATATATGGGCTGTAAAATGATCTTTTAACTTAATTATTTGATTGCGCATTGAATAATGCGGCATTAGCAATTTATATTTATGAACAAAGAAACTTTGCTTTCAATCTTTCATTCGCCAATTATTGTATTATCCACGGAAAGTGCCATTCGGATACTAAGGCGAGCTTTAATTGGCAAGTGCCCTTACGTACAATTTGAGGAAGGTTTTTATTAAAGTTGCGTTATAATAATACCCTTATTAAATACACATTTATGGAGCATGTGTCACGATTGCTTCATACGGCATCATTCATAATGTAACTCGACTGAATAAATTTCTATTGAATTAAGCTTTGGTTTTTGTTATTGAATAATTAGTAGATTGCGGAATACGCAATAATTGATCGTTAAAAAATTCGCGTCCAACTTATCCTTTAGGGAAATTATTAAGGTTATTCTATGCTGAAATTATGCGCGTGTAACATTAATTAGTACGATTCTGTCGCGCTTATGACACTATATATGTTGGATTTTCACTATTAATTGTTTATCACGAATTATTTTCAACTTCGTACAATGCATAACACGGAAAAATTATAATTGAGATTTTACTATAAAATAATCGAAACTGCGTCCCTGGACGAAACAAACTTCAAATTTGTCTAATAAATTATGGTAAAGTAGTGACATAAACTAGTATTTTCTTTCTTGTTTATGCTACATTTTTACGATAATTTTCGCGATAAATTGGAATTTTGTTCCATCCAGGGTCAATTTCGTTTATTTTCTAATAAAATTTCAATTATATTTTTCTCCGTGTAATCAAATTATTAATTAACGAGCGATGTGATTTCCGTGAACTTCAAGAATAGATATATTTATTTGTGAAGAAAATAATTGCGTGTGTTGCAGTCTGTATAGAGATCGATATATTCGATCATTTGTGTTTATTAATTGCGATCAACGAGACACATTTACGACCAAAAAACCTGAAAATGATATCTCAGTTTGAGTCGCGCACTTGGTGATGTACTTGTTATCGCGACCGCGGCGGTGATATTTTAGTTCGCGCACATCGTAACTCTTTGTACATATAATTTTGAAAAATAGCTCTGTTGTGCGGACATTTAAAGAAACTTATTGGGGTTGGAGAACACCGGATATAACGGTGTTCATCAATCCGGAGTTGCGTTTCGGCTGCAATTGAAGTGGTCCGTCCCTCACTTTGTCAGCCGGTTGTCAGGTCACAGTTGTGAAATGATAGCAATTTCGGAGATTATTGATACGCTGGTATAAACGATAGTTTATTTCTGATTAGACCGATTTTTTGTGATCACGATTCCATGAAATAAACTTTTTTAAAAATTCCTTTTTAACTTTTTCGACGTATAATCGAAATTTTAATTACGCCAATATAACGTATATATTTAATGGTGTATTTGTCGGAGTTTTTTTTTTAACATTATGAGCCGTATGATTATGTATGAATAATTTTAAACACACCATTATTCATATTTAGCGTTATAATATTTATCGAGAAATACACGACTTGAAATTGATATATAAAATAAAACGGACTATACCAAGTTAAATAAACTTTGTGAAATCTTATGTAAAGATATAGATAGTAACAACTGTGGTCGTAGCGTAAACAGCATTCTTCGGAGAGCAACACAATAGTTTTCAGAAACTTGTTTTAAATCTTTCGCAACTTTGTTTCTGACAAATAAACAAAACGACGTAAATTTGTTTATATCTATAAACAAGAAATTATTTATTAATACGTTACGCTGAGAATTTATGATCTTGTAATTGATAATAAATTCGATTAAAATTAGAAATATAATATTAATTTATTAAATTGTTTATGCTTTAAACAAATTGATTGTACTTGATCCGCAGAATCATTTAAGAATTATTAAATTGAAAATGTTATAAATCTAAAATTGTTGGAATAAATGATCGTGATAAAAATAATCGTCTATAAATTCATACGTATAACGTGACAAATTTGTTGATTTATATATATAATATTACCTTAGCCACTGAAGTCAATGTATTTTATCTACGCATGATCTCGTTTGATTTAAAAATATTCACCCGATATGTCTGTTTGCAAATCATACACTTTACACGAATTTTAAATGTTTTCATAGACGTGAAAAAGTTATCTGAACAATTTCGGACTTGATTTTTCGGTTTGAAATGTAATTTGTTTAGTCACTGTAAAACAATATAATATTTCAGCACACATTTAATACCTATAATAATCGAAGTCATTTTGTTTCAGTTCTCTATATTATTCATTGAGACGCGTATAATGCAATTTGGTAAATTAAATTTGTTCATTCTTATTTCCAAATATTTAGATTTATATCTGTAACATCGTGTTTATTACGGTATTAACATTATCAACCGGAACATTATACATAATTACAATCGACGGTGATAAAATATAAGTAACTATAAATTTGATATTAAGAATTAAGCTCGTAACAAGATTTGTGTTGTAATTAAATACTGCTATTAAATGGTAAAGATATATTAATTATATTAAAACGAATTTTAAATTATAATTAATAAAATCGTAATATTTAAATACTTATTAGTAGTGGTTAATACGAGCAGATGGATCGGAATAAAAAGACAAATCGAGTTAATATATTTAATACAAGTTTACGCAATTAAAAAACTAACGAACAAATAATAGTCATAAATATTAATTTTTTTCGAAAGACAAAATACACGTTTACAATTTAAATATATTCAGTATTTGCAGTGCACACGAAAAGAAAATGCTTATAAATGTTTAATACCTTAGTTAGCTTGAGGTAAATATATTTATTAAACCCGTGATTCTTCGTTGTTTTTTTTAATACAAACTAACTTGTATCTTCAAAACCAACTCGTCGTCTTTTGATACAATTAATAAAGTAATTTCTCAGATATCACAACAAGTAATATCAAACTTCGCATGAAAAGTAATAGGATTGTTTTAATTAGAAAACGAAAAAGTTAATTAATTTCGAAAATGAATAACGTAAGAAATATTAACACAAAGATTGGACTTTTCTAAAAGCATTTTGATAAATTTGTTGATTTCCATAAATCATCGGCTGACCGAAGCTTCCTAATTTAAATATAATAAAAACACATTTCAAACTCGCTGTAATTGCTAACAATGTGAAACATTGCATTTGCAAACAAAATTCCGTTATTTCCCGACACGTTGCTGAGCAAAAATAATCGATATCAGTTTGATTCTACTCGTTTTGAAGCGAACTAGGCAAAGTAAGCCTTTTTAATTACAAAATCCACCGACGTAGTAATAAATTGTCGATGACGAATACACATCATTATAAGTATGGCTTTTCGCAAAAAAAGAGTCGAATCAAATGATTATTAAAATAACACACTGCATTTCGGTACAAATAACTTAATCCGCTGAAAGTAAAACACAATTCCAGTATCGTGTACGTGCACAGGCGAGTTTCGCAATTGCAGCATGTGGGTGGCGGTATTGTATTATATCATCATGCACAAAATAATGGGGAATTTATCATCATTGTTATAATTTTGCGACGTATTTAATGTAGCGAGAGCGATACGCACTCGCGCATTTTCGTCTTTGATAATTTATCGCGGCGAACTCTCGCGAGTTGAAATTCTGCCTGTTTCGCGAAATAATTACCCCGTCCAGGTAGGAAAAGGGAATCTAAAAGGGGGCGTGTGTAAGAGAAAGGGTGAAGGGGAATCTTAACAAAAACGAAGAAAAAAAAGCTTTTAAATCCTCAAAGCATCAAGTCCTACAATGCCACAAATCACGCGTAGGCATTCAATTGTTGAAGCTCGCATCCGAGTGAGAGTGGAGTCCCCGCGTCCCCGTCGCGGCAAAAGCGTTTTAATTTGCGAGTGTACTCAAAAATTGTGTGCCCGTCTGACAGACTGCACAGACTGCGACGGATTACGCGTCGCAGTCGATTTGCCTCGGTCGTTCGCTCGCGAGCTGCCGACGCCCGCCATCTTTTTGACATATAACGCCGTCGGCGTTGTGGCGCGCGGCCGCGCGCTCAACAAGATTTCGTTCTCCCAAAGCCTTTTCTCCGGAGCCGTTCGCGATATACCTTCGCCGAATACAAATTCCTTAAAGAGTCTTCGTTGCGATAAACGCGTCATAAATTTCAATTTTCGCGTCGCGTGTCTGTCTCTGTCCGAACCGTACGGGCTAACGCGATCGGTTGATTACGATTCGGACTGGCCAAATCGACGAACGGATTATGCATTGCGAATCGGCATACGTCGATGACTGGGACGACGAAAGTGAAATTTGCCAGTTGCGTTTGACTTTGATATTCAAAGCTTCGCGTAGTTTCCGGTCAGATGCTTTGCTTTAATTAGTCTTGGTGGCGCGATCGATTGGTAATCAATAATCTGTTTAGGCGCGAAAAAATGAACGCCGATCGGTTTATGGTATCGTTTAAATCGAAACCTTCGCGATCGATTGCTCGATTAAAGGTTGCGTTTACTGATTTTACGTATTTCGTGGATTCGCGTACTTAATTAACCGTCGTTGATTTGACGACTAATACGGTTCGTACGATTAAATGAATCGCAACGAATATAATTGAACGCGCGAAATGTATAAATTCCGCATGTGTAGGATCTATATGCACGAAACCGTTAAACCGACAAACTGAACTGCAAAAGACGCCACCATCCTATATACCGCGCGTTTTTACAGACAAAGACTGTTACCCGTAGTGTATTGCGCTACTGTTTCAGCAATACATTTTTTTTCTGCACTCATCGTGTGCACTGAAGAGAGCTTTAAGAGTCGTATAATATTAAACGTAATACACATGTTGTTCATGCTTTATACGCGAGTTAAGTAAAATATATATAGATGATAATACGTTAATTGCAACACCTTCCTACTAATTAACGATTGTAAATATTGAACTCTATGTTTTTTTTTCGCCTTTCTCTTTATTATATATTTATCACACACAGCAACGCTGTTGTTAAAATAAACGATTCAAACGTATCAGAAATAGCAACTTTCAAACGTTTTGTATTGTAATAATAATAATAAAACGTAGTATCGTCTTAATCAGTAAATTATTGGGTCTTATTATTATTACACGTTTATAACATAATTATTAAGCAATTACGACTAGTTGGAATTTAAAATAACAATTAAAGTTATTTATTGATCGTCGCAAATACAAACATATACACACACCGATCGGCAGAGTTGTTCGAACGGTTGTTTGGTCGGGCGCAATTGATTCGTGTTTCGTTAAAGATGGCTCGATCACTTTATGACGGAAAAAGTAATTTCCGATCGTAACACGTTGCGCCGTAAAAACGCGTGTCTAATTTTGTATTATAATTCGAACATTGTGTTTGAAATAATTTGTGCGCAGCTTCGAGAAAAACGGTCCATTTGAACGCCCCGTGCACTATTTCACGGGATATAATAATAACGAAGTAAAGATTCTCGTCGTTTTCTATCGAAAACACTTTTATATAAGGATTTGGACGTGAAAAATCGACGAAAATAGGAAAAGTTTGTAAGAAGAGGAAAAATGGGTTTCGTTGTGCAGTGTCACCGGTATAAAATGATAGTTCACGGCATCGGTTATACGCGAACGAATATACGTCCAGCTGGGGGAAAGCGGGGATCTTTTCCTATCTCCGTCTCGCTTTGTACTCGACGATGATCCTCTCGTTCCGTTTCGTGCGCTCACGATCCCTTTACTTTACTTTCCATTTCGACCGAGAAAAAAGTCCAACGCCCGTAACTCCGACAAAAATCCGCTTGCTCCGAGAAAACGATGAGAGTATTAGAAATATTTAGGATGGGGAAACTCCATAAATATGTTAGACTTTTTAAAAAGGTTTCGCCGGCGACCGACACGATATTCCGCTTCTTTATCGGCAGAACAGCGCGCAATTACAAAACACGGGACGCGCAGTTTTTCGTTTCGTAAACATTGTTTATTGTTTCTCCCGCAAAATAATCATAATGATAATGCGTGGACTCGGTTCGGTCGTGCATAAATTATTTTGCATTTTCACGAATTGGCACCGGGAATGCCAATTTATGGGAATCAACGCTGACAATTTTCGTAGCCGTTATTTTTCCGCGCGTTGTTATGAATTTTTGTTTACCGCTCGGCTGACCTTCCCTTTGACGAAACGGTGTATCAAAACATTAACTCCGCGATCGGTTTATGTAACATTCATTAATTGTTTATAGATACGCTGATTAATTAATTCGACATTAGAGCGTTTCAATTCGCAAGGTTCATTACGGAAGCGTAATTGCGCAAACTCATCGTCGCGTTTTTTGGTTGTTCTCATTCTTTGAAACTTATATATAATCGTATATGTGTTTATTGTATACGGTACCCTTAAACAACGGCGAACTTAAACTGAATTGGTCAATACACGAGTGACTTGGATGGATTTCTTAAAACTACGTTTCGCGATTCGTTGAATTTTATTTGCACCTAGCGCCGACGGTCGTTCATCAAGACAGTTACGTGTTCATTAGATTAGACACACATTGTCGGTGTAAATATCCACTTTTATTATAACCGTTAGTTTTGAATCGTCAGTTAAAAATAACGCGTGATTCATTAAAATCGGATTTATGTTCATTAAGTGAACTAAATAAATTTCAACTGTATTTCGTGTTTTATAATTACACGCAATACTATATTTAAATGTTATACAAGTTTTCTAATTTTTACAATCACAGTCCTGACTTCGTTTTATTTTTCGATTTCAATCAGTTGTTATTAATTAATCGACTTTTACTTTCACCTTTATAAAATAATAATTTTATTTCTTACCATACTTTGCATTCCCGCGTAAATTTATTGGGATGTTATTAATGTATTTGAACGATAAATATAAATCAGATATAAAGTATAAAAAACACACTTTAGAGAGTTCATTAAAATATATAAAGATATAAACATAATTATTATGTTATATAAGTACATTAAAGTTGCTTTAATAATAATATACAATTACTGCGCGTTGCAGAACGATTGTATCATACTTTGTACGACAATAAAAATGTCACCGAAATGCGTATATTATTTGTTAATCTCTTTATATGTGATTCGATTATGTTTATTTATTATTGTTTCCTCAATGTTGTTTCCAATATTGCTCAACTGATTGAATAATTTAACATTGTTAACATAAAAACGTCAATTTCCATAAAAAAAAAGCTTATTAGACAAACAAATGTTCCACAAATTTATTTATGGTGATCGTTTTGAAACACGGAATCAATAACTACGATTGATGTGGTCTATAATAGTATCATTACGCGTGCATGTGCCTGAAAAGCGCATTATACGTTACGATGAAGCGCTGGAAATTTAAAATATATACTCTACAAGTATTAATAGCTGATTATACACGGAGAAAAAAGTATAGCGTAAAATTACTATACTTTATAATAAAGCAGTCAAAAATGACAAGTATCTGCAGTTTTCCAGTATATTATATAATTGTTTAACGTTTTATTTGGTTAATTTGTCATTCCATATAATAAAATTATTATACGTATGGTAAAAATAATCACAGA
>JABFQC010003936.1:0-13334 GCA_022817085.1 Psilanteris sp. ZL-2020 | reverse complement strand
AAGTAAAATTCATTGGGAACCGTGACAAATGCATGATCGTATTTGCCTTATCCTAATTAAATTGTACGACAGCCTTCGGTCCAACGTAGATAGTCGTAATTATACGATTCGAATTTTTTTGGTATAACGTTTACGATGAAGACATTACGATTTCGCGTTGCTTGGAGCAATCAAATTAATTCCAATTCGGGATCTGACATGCAAGAACCAATTTTTCTAAATTACTAGAATCTGAATTGAAGATATCGGGTGTCTTCGAATAAGACGTGCTTCCGTCTTATATAATCAAATCTTATTTATGCCAAGAGATATGAATGGTATTACAATATAAATAGTTAACGTTGTTAACGTCGTACAAATTTATTTATTACATGATTCACTACAATGTATGTTAAAAAATATAGCACGCTATTTGTATTATTCTTTTATTTTATGTCATTTGTAAAATGTCATTTTTATTATTTACTTAGCCGTAATTCTTAAAATATTATTTCTGAAAATATCGCCAAAGTTAATATGTGTTATAATAAATCAAACAGCATTTTATTTTATTACATACAATCAATTTTATCACAATTGTCGAGTGTACACTTTTTATTGCAATTTTTTTAATATTATATATGTTTAAAAATAAATTCGATAGGATATTTTTAAATTTAGTACGTAGTACTGACTATATAATAAACTTTATATCGTACTTAATACCATTTTATATTATCACTTGGATTCTATTTGGTTTAGTATCACTTTCATCCGCAAAATATTTCCAATGTTCGCAATCGCTAAAAAGTAAAATGAACCAATTGCCACCCAGTATCGAAGTATAGGTGTTCGGGTGGCATTAGTATCTTGTTTTCACGTCGCATTCGAAAATCGACGTCGATCAAAGGCCGATAAGCGCGACCTTGAACAAAAACTTGGATTTACGTCGAGTAGCGAAATTGAATTTGATTTCATAAAAATTAGCAACGACAGAAGCTACGGCCTTCGCGGCGTTAAAATTGCCGACGATGTACACTGAATCGTGCACTTTTACTTGTGAATATTAATAACTGATGCTTGAAATGCGCAAATCGCTTTTCCGAGTATTCGGCGGTATCAGATCGTATTGTGTCACTTAAGGTGGAGGTTTTCTAGCGGTGAAAGCAAAGGAAATAGAATGTTTCAAGGAAATCAAGAACAAGGAAATCAATATTGGCATCGAAAAGATTGCAATCATAAATAATGCAACAATAAACAGTTGACTCGACGGCCCAATAAAAGCATGATTCAGTAACGTAAACCACGTTTGCTTGCAGGATACACTGATGGAGTGCGCCATGGATGGACAGGATTACGAGCATTTGGCAGAACTGCCGAACGTCACGAAGTCGAATGGGTCCATTCGAGGTAATATTCATAGTAAATTAACGTTTTAAGCTTTCGTTTTGCCATTTTCCGACGTTCTATTATTTATTTTATTTAATTTAATGTAGCTATATTTTATAGTATGCGTAAAATATCCTCTTCTATTTTTCCAAAAAATGGCCAAAAATGATTTTTTTTATTTGATTTTTTATTTTTTACATGACATTCATGCAAATAGCGCGATGATACATCATTTTCACGAAAAAAGGTAAAATATAAAATGACCAAATTTCGACTTTAAATGACTTTCTAGTAACTAATTCGGATCTTCTCATGGTCCTTATAAATGTACCAATCGATGTGATGATTTTCGAAGAATTTGAACAACTTTCATTTTTTGGTCAAAATTACCATTTTTTTAAGGTATACCCCTTTCGATTTTTCCAAAAAATGGCCAAAAATGAATTTTTCTTATTTGATCCAAAACATCTATTGAACGATTGCTGGTCATATAGAAATGTCAAAAAACGTGTTTCTAAGTGGTATAATTGACATTCATGCAAATAGCGCGATGATACATGATTTTCACGAAAAAAGGTAAAATATAAAATTACCAAAATTCGACTTTAAATGACTTTCTAGTAACTAATTCGGATCTTCTCATGGTCCTTATAAATGTACCAATCGATTTGATGATTTTCGAAGAATTTGAACAACTTTCATTTTTTGGTCAAAATTACCATTTTTTAAGGTATACCCCTTTCGATTTTTCCAAAAAATGGCCAAAAATGAATTTTTCTTATTTGATCCAAAACATCTATTGAACGATTGCTGGTCATATAGAAATGTCAAAAAACGTGTTTCTAAGTGGTATAATTGACATTCATGCAAATAGCGCGATGATACATGATTTTCACGAAAAAAGGTAAAATATAAAATTACCAAAATTCGACTTTAAATGACTTTCTAGTAACTAATTCGGATCTTCTCATGGTCCTTATAAATGTACCAATCGATGTGAACATTTTGGAAGAATTTATAGAACTTTTAATTTTTGGCCAAAATTGCCATTTTTGGCAATTATTGGCAATTATTGTCATATCAAAACAAGTATTTTTAAGTGAAAGTGATTGAAGAAGAGTCAAATTTTTTGATAAAGACAGCCAATAGAACCCGCGCGTTAATACCAATTTGTCGGTCTGATTTCAGGCGCAGTTGAGAAGCTGCTGACGTTGCTGGAATCCAATGACGATGATTATGAATCGTGTTCCGAAGACGAAGGAGTCGAGGCGGACTTGTCCGAGTCGGAGGAGTGTTACGAAGACAACAGCAACCTGAAGGTTCTCTATCAGTTGGCGGTTCTCCTGACGGAGGAACTGAAGTATCCCAGAAAGTCCAGTTGGCCATGCGAAGAGGCCCAAGACGGTGCCGATCCCGCCAGCCAGGGTACTGAAGCTGCGCCAGTGCCTGCGTGCGAGGCGTTCAACGAAACGCGCGTTGCCAAACGGGACGACCAGATGGTCGATTCCGGCGCGAATAGGTTGAACCCGCAGATCGAGATGAAGGACGAAACCAGCATGTGGACGGCTGGCTGGGACGCCTGCACCACCGAGGCCTTGCGTTACTTGGTGGAAGTGGAAGGCCTTCCGCTGTACCATCCGACTGTTTTAGCTATGAACAATTATTTGCAAACACAAAGGGACCGACTTCTTTGTAAAACATAAACAAATTGCATTTAGGTAGTCTCAAGGTATTACTTGGACACTGAAACAAAATGGCGCTTGCGCGGGATAAGGCTTTTCGGTAAACCTTGGACGCGATTCCATTTGGTTGATTAATTAAGTAGAAGTTTGTTGAAATGGAATGATGGTAAATCTTAGTTTGTTATTTGATCTATTTATGTGCTTTCAATGGCGATTCTTGTGAAAATTAAATTGATTTGATGTCTGTTAAACCAATTTAACTTGGTCCATATAGCATGGATGGAACATTGGAATCAAATACTGATCCAAGGTCGAACCATCCAAGCCAATCTAGTTTTGTAATTTTTGACAACCAACGTCAAGGTCATTTATTTATGCTCCTCGGGACGTAAAATTTGCAGCCCCCACCCAACAGAATCTCAAAATACGCCGACCCAAACGCCGCGGCTACCGACATTTTGGTTTCAGTGTAGTGATTTGAAGGTCGTTGAGTACATTTCCTCAGTTCGTTCCAAACTTATTTATTTACTCGAATGAACTTTGAGCGTTTCACGAACGTAAGGCGAATGTATATTTTGACTGCGTTTTGCATTTAGTCGCGAGTGCTCGCGCGGTCATTCAACGGCACGTTTCTCTGAGCAAAAGTGAACTCGTCGAGGTATAACGATGAAGAGGTTATTGCGAAGACGACGTAACGAAGTAATTGCCGAAGCACTTGTAGGACGTATTTCGCACCGATGTATTTATCCCCGCCTTGTTTCCCGGCATTGCTCTGTCGACGAGATTTTAAATTGTGCGCACTGAAACCGTACTTAGTACCCGAGTTGACACAAAACTTATCCGATTTGGCTTCGGTTCGCTCTTGTATATAAACGATTCGTATTATTTGTATTTCCGCCATTGTATCGATTCATGTAGTCTCGTTTCGAATATTATACGCGTGTACACACATTTGCCGAAACGTCAATTTTTCGCGAAAACCAGTTGACAACCAGTAATTGTATACCAAAAATTGTACAAATCACGCATATACACATTTTTGACAGAAAAATTGATGACGTTGCTACCTATATGTGCGTAAACGCAAACATTCTTTTGACACGAAAAGTACGTCACACACGATACGTACACTGAGAAAAATCTGTGTAAATGTACTTGAATTCTACAACATTTATCTAATGAATATTACAAAATTAATAGTGTACAAAAATGTTTTTTTTGTATTTTACGACCATTTTACAATTGCAGCACTCGCGTACACTGAGAAAAAAGTTCCCATAAAAATTGCTATATTTTCGCTTAATTTTACCATATTATCTGGAAACTTAATTATCTGACATGAAAAACATTTATATAATTAATTATCACCCATATATGTATAATTATTATAGAAGTATTAGAATTTTTACCGTAAAGTATGGTACAAATTTTCAGTTGCGTTGTATTTTTTAATATATTCGTTGTCACACGTATAGCAATATTTGATGAAATTTTTTCTCCGTGTAATATGTGAAAAATATTAAGTAATTCACGCATCTTTTGCTGCAAACATCAGATGTCTCGCGTTTTTACGAATACTCGAAATTACTTTTTGAGTGTGGATTTACATTACTAAACGTTGCTCTTTCGTTGCCACCGACTGTCGGCGTGATTTTACAAGGATTTTTCTCAGTGCACGTTAATGCTAAAGTAATAAGTGTTGAATGTCGCCTCGACAGTCCGATCGTCACATCCATGGATGTACATAACTTTTCTAACCGTTTATTTCCAGTTTAACTGCCAACTTTACTTTTCGATCAATCGCGCAGGGTGATACTTAAAAAACAAAAGCAAACGTCGGCGATGTCCTCGTTGCAATGACTCGAGGATGCCGACTAATCCCGACAACCGATCTGCCATTAATTAAACTCGACTGCCCCTCGGGGAAACCGACATCGTCCAGGACCAGGATGCAACCAACTGGCATCCCGGATCCTGCGCGTTGCCCAGCCAGCCGATCGCTTTTTTATACACGACCGAGCCTTTCGAACGCAAATGATTCCACGTTTTTAGATTTATGTGTAAATATGTACCATATTGTTTTAACTTATACACTTTTGTTACTTATGCGAAATTATTGTAAATATATTAACAATAAAAAAAAAAGTCTGAAAATGACACTCGGGGTGTTGCTTTATTTCGTCCTTCACCGACCCGACCCTTTGGTCGCGCTCGAAATTTTGAAACGCCGCAACTGCGTCGGCGCGATCGGCAGCTGCTTTCGGCGCCGCGATGAAAATCTGCACCTGCAATTAAACATTCAAGAATATTCGTCTACGAAAGGTACCACCCTTCGTCGTATTTCAAAACACTTTCTCCGTTATTTCATTTGATAATCAATTTAAATTTAGATTCGACGATCATTTTTTTTGTTTGTTAACAATTCGGTTTTCACTTGTTTGCTCGGTCTCGCCCGACCGACGAACCTGTCGATCGGAATTCGGATTGGACCCAAATCGGAGGAGTCGGCCGTTTGTGCTTCTGAAAAGAACAAATTTGAAGGTCGTAATAATTGTGCAGATGGACATAATGTTTGTTGGCGATACCATAGTCACGGCTCAGGCAATAGTCAAGCACGAAAACGGGTCGGATAACTTTCACTGCGAGACAACAGAAGTCGGCAGGTTGATGTTATTAGACGTTTAAAGCCGGCGCGGTTGGACGTTGAGAGGAAGAAAATTTGGGTCTTGATACAAATCGCACACCGATGAAGCATCTGGCGTTAATTCATCGGGGCATATTGAGGCACATGCCACGCATCTGCCGCGACCGTGTCGAGTACCTATGTACTTTCGTCGTCTCTATGCTGGCGCTGGCGCCGAGCCGTGACGCGAGCTTCAAAGAACAACTGTTGCTATGTTTAATCATTAGTTCACCTATGTCATTATGATTTCGAAATGGGAGACGGTTACCGTACTGCGTGTTGTACCGAATTTTGGAACTCGAATGACCCTGCTTAATATAATGTCGTTTTTTGTTAGTTTATTGGCCGGAGTCATTATTTGGATTTCTATTCTATTATTTATAGATGTTAATAGACAATAATAGTAATTTTTTGTTTATTATATTATATTATATATTGATGTATTGATAATGCTTGGTGAATATATATACTGAGAAAAATCAAACATGAAAAATTACTATTTATAATACGATCTTGGATTTTTAATCGACAAACCATAAAATTTGGTCGTTTTAGCAGAAAAATTTACGCTTTTTACGTAGAAATTTAACGATTTATCTGAAAATATTACTGCTAAACATAGTAAATTCGATGGTTTTTTGCTTAAAAGTCCAAGCTCGTATTATAAATAGTAAATTTTCATATCTAATTTTTCTCAGTGTATTCACCGTTAGAAAAAAGTGTCTTAAATGAAACTTTTTTAAGACGCAAAGTGACTTATTTAAGTCACTAGCCGTCTTGATACATGATATTGTGCATTTGATTAAGACACTTAGACGTCTTCATTAAGTCACTTTGTGTCTTAAATAAGACACATATATTATATATTTTTAACAGTGTTAATCTTATACTAATAGACAAGTGATGCAAATTGTCCTTTATTGATACACTTTGCCTGGATCGAATTTACTTATATAGAAATATATTACAATATAAATAAATACAATTAATAAAATTTATATAATAGTAACAAAAAATAAAAATAAAATCATTCGTGATAGTAATTAAAGATAAGAACATATATTTAGTTTACTACATCAAACTTGTTTATGCCATTAAAACTTTTGTTATTCAAGTTTTTGAAAGCTTTAAATTGTCAATACTGCGTAAATTCTTCGTAGATCTGACCTATTTATGTATATTTCACGTGGAAATCACATTTATTCTCGTTGGTTTTTAGGAGCGTAAAATACGTGTAATAGATCTAAAATAAATTTAAAATCACTCTCCTGTAATAAAAATAGAATATTTTAGTCCTACATTGATAACACTGCACCTGGGGCGACCACCGCTGGTACAGATATTAAAATCAGAAGACGGATTTCCGAGTAAATATCGGAAGAGTATAATAGAACCTGTTATTCCATTGGACCTTCTTTATCTGTCATGTTACACATGACTACATGTTACACAAATTCAGTCGTTGGTTTCAAACTAATACTGGTATACACCAACCGTTTGCTTCATCAAGATTAACGCAAAGACAATTGATTCCAGGAAATCACTTGGTCTTGGATAATTTCACTATATATCTGTTAAAAATAGCTTCGACTAAAGGTCATTGAATTTTAAAGATTCTCTTGGGGGCAGACATTCGTTGTAATTTATTTCGGTCCACAAATGAACTTCATAAGAAACTTAAATTTTAGGGTCATTCTCCAAAACACCATTAAATACCCATACTAGGCCTTCATTTTCCCTAATCGGTCTAACCAACATCTTGATTCCACCTACAATACTCGGTACTTCCACTGTTCGTTCCGATCTAGACTAAAGATCATTGCAAATCATCATCGCATTATACAATCATCTAAGATGCTTCCATTTTCATTGAAAATTTTGTCCTAAAAACCTTAATAAACAAAATAAAAAACAGCTCAATAACGTTACATGGATCCGTCTTCTATAATATTCCGTACCCCGTGCGAACAAATACGCACGAAACTCGTATATCATAAATTGTGCGCATTCAAGAAGCACATATATGCGAACAAACGACACTCTCGAGTGTTTCTTAACGCACACGCTATGTGAGTTCGTGTATTAACATACGAGACGAACATGTTTCTTTTCAGCAAACTAAACACCAAAATACAATGCAACGTTGTATTAACTCGCGTAATAAGCCATCGTGATCCGACTCGTATAATTTTAATAATTCGACATATGAATGATTTATGGAACGTTTTTCGAGTCGAACTCTTTTGCATGGTTAGTAATTCTGGCAGATGGACTTCCGGCAGCTGCATGGCCCGTGTCTTGCACGCGCCCTCGCTAGCGAGCTAACCAAACGATATGTGGATTTCGAACGATTCGCCAAAACATAGAAATAACTGATTCTTTGCAGGTTCATATGGCATTCCAACGAATCCCTGGATAAAAAGTGTGTTCGTAGTTGCGGATGAGTCGCGACGCGAATATTCCAAGCTGGAAATATTTTATTTCGCGATGTTCGTCATTTTGTGAATTTTACTCTCAATTTACACGTTAAGAGACAACAGAACGTTTAGTCAATGCTGGTACAACGTTCAAATAACGTTCGAATTGTTCGCGCGAAATCCGAAGCACACAACAAGTCGAAAACGCGTTGTTTCAACGTGGCTTACACGAAGCGAAATGCAATCCATCGCTATGCTGTTGGGGATCGTATTCAAATATGCATAATAAAACATGACTGAAATCGTCATGCATATATGAATCACGAATTTACATATCGCGTTTAATAAAATAATGATTTTACCAAATGCAATTACTCAACGAAGAATAATTGTAACAATATTAGTAAATATTTAATAACCCTGATGTGTGACTAGATTTTGCATTCAATACAGAGTTATGTAAATTTTTATGTAAATCTAATTCTTCATTATGCGAATGGCTCGGAATGAATCTCGTATGCGGCAAAATAATTTGTGTTATATTAAACAAAATGTATTACAAACATTTTTTAAGTTAATTTCCTCGTTCGTAAAGCTTCATTTTGAGCAATAATTCATTGTTATTAATGGGAAAGGAAAATATCGAATTTTTATCGTTTGTTCGTTAAATGAAATTATAAGTGCTTTTTACGAATCAAAAGGGAAACAATTAAATGAAAAACTATATACACTTTTTCACAAACCACTAAAAATATATTGTTGTAAATTACGGTATACAAATATAAAGAAAACAAAATTATACGTATATTAATTTTAATTGTATTTAATTAATATAATCGTATATAATTGATACAAAAAATTGAATACATGCGCGTTTATAAAATTAAACATCATATTGAAGGGCGAGCAAATTTTATAAAGACACAAGGAGAATTCCATTTTACCAATGCGAAATTCTCGAATGAATACACGAACAATACTATACTCATTACAAAAAAACTTCAACCTTATATCTCCCTTCCATCTACAAAAAACACACAAATTTAAGAATATGCATTTCACCGTGGATCAATAAAAATGTAAATGAT
This sequence comes from Psilanteris sp. ZL-2020, assembly GCA_022817085.1. Classification (NCBI taxonomy): domain Eukaryota; kingdom Metazoa; phylum Arthropoda; class Insecta; order Hymenoptera; family Scelionidae; genus Psilanteris; species Psilanteris sp. ZL-2020. The sequence goes on along the minus strand of JABFQC010003936.1, from coordinate 4,096 downwards.
TTGTTTGAATTCAACTAAATAATATTAAATCTACGCACACACACAAAATATTAAACAAAATGTTGAACACAAGCCAGATAATTTAGACCTACCACAATGTGGGACTTTGTCATTACTTTTTATTTCGGAGCGGATATTCCAATATAATGGACAAAGCGAAAAACGAATATGCGAAAAAAGGCTAAAAAAGGGTCAGTTCCTTGTTCTTATTGCATGAACCGCAGATGGTTTTAAAGTCATGGTTTAAGAAGTTGTGCACTCTTTTAAGGCCCACGCTGCGCTCTGTTAGCAGCTGTTACGTTCATTCTATTTAAAACTTGTTTTCATTTTTGTCACGATGAAACGAAAAGTTCCTCAAAAATTCAAATAAACGTCGCGCTTGGCAACCATATATGTTTAAACAATTTCTTACCAAAAACAGATGGCTTTAACTGAAAGCTGAAACTAATTCTAAGTCAGATTAATATAGGGACACATCGCGTTTACATAACTGCATTATAAATTCCCGTCTTTATAAAATATACAAATAATAAAGTATGTGTATATAAATTAAAATGATGCAAGCATAATATAAATTATTTGGTACGAAATCAATTATATTATAGATGTTTTATTACAAATTATCAAAACAATTATTTAATATTAACATCAATTTGTCTAATTAATCAGTCTAAATTAATTAATGCGTATGATAAAAAAGTAGGACAATTTTGATGGAGTAGAAATTGTTCGTGAAACATAAATTTTATGCATTTGTTTTAATTCAATGCATCAATAATTAATTACTCGGTTTAAATAATTTAATTTCAAACTAGATAAAAGTCAACAAAGACGTTCACTTGAACGTCATCAATTTTAATTATAATTTATTCTGATAATTGATTAAATAAATTACTAATCTGCATATGTTTTATTTATAATTTATATGGTTATAATTAAATAAATTACTAATCAATTCAATCTCTAATCTATACAATGCCTTCCAATGTGATTTTATAACTTATTATATTTCATTACGAAATTTATTCGTTTCACATCATATCTGAATATACAAAATTGCTCTATAACAAACTAGCGGGTTACAGTTTTTAATGTCGAAGCGATAAATAAAAGTTATAAATCGTATTGGAACAAGCGATTGGACTGGGATTAAGATTGTCTTGTTCTAACAATAAAGATCCTGTAACACTGACGGCCCGATGTACTGCCTCAGACCCATATGGTCCCCACATGCAGTAAGATCCTGGTCATCAAAGAGGGGATTTCGCTGTGAGCTGTGACCCCAGTCGTGCATAGTTTGTTGCTTTTGCTCAGTTACATTTAGACCACGTTCCAAACATACGAGACTCTGCTTTATGTCCGTCAATTAACCACAGCAACCTCGCGCTTAAATTATCATTTATTACAAGCAAGGTACGTAATCGTCTTAACGTAACATAGCTTACTAATTAATCCAATTGAACACGCTTGATTGATTATTTTATAAGCATTCGTGACTCCTAGTTATTGATTTTCTTGCTAATGCGAGGGCTCGGCTAAAATTAGTTTTTATGGCCGTAATACGAAATTGAATTCGACGTAAGACAATCAAAGTTTCGCTAAAATAAAACTGAATCGGATTTGAAATGTATAATTAAACGAGCTGGTAGATGTAAATCAATGTTGTATAGCAACGTGAAATTGATTGTTTCAATCGCAGGAAAAGGAATCCTTACTTGATGCAACATGATATGCAACGCTCTTTAGATATTGATTTCAGGGGGAAGAGAGATAATAGTAGATATAAATAGAGTACATCTCACAGGTATCGAGCTATAATGAAAAACGAGTATCAATTATCGGCAAAAATTTAAACAAGTAGTAGCGATTAGTTTGTGTATTTAAAATTCGTTTAAACATCAAATGCTTGCGAAAACTTACCTGACGTTTGATATTAAGATTCAGGAATAAGCTTTATGATTCGTTGCGAAAAATTTTGTTATTTAAATTTAATTATTGGTTTATTTTAAACTAATGGATATATTCCTTTTGACAGATGGTGCCGGAAAATACAAACTACCCTATTAAAGCTAATGAACACCAGGCAGCGAGCTTCGAGATAAGAGATGAGCAAGGCCAAAGCATGGAATCTTCTTGCACCACTGCCTGGAAAAGGTATCAACGACTAATATCCATGATGGAATCAAGAGGCATAGAATTTAACAAGAGAAACATTATTGAAGCTGTTTTTCGTGGATCCAATCTTATTTCTACTGTTCAGACTGCTCCTAATGTTTGTCAGCAGTCGTTTGACTTATGACATTGAGGACTTAAAAAATGGACTTTGTTAATTCAAGACGGTCGTATATAACGCCAAATAGTGTCATAACTAGTCATATTAATAGACGAACTGAATGCCATATTCTTTATGTTGTAGTTTATATAACGAGAAGCTAAAAATGCTTTTTGTAATCGTCTTTGAAAAGAATTTGTGAATACGTCAATTTGAGCATTCTTGCGTATTATACAATTAAGGTTCAATTAAACACAGCTTTTCATAAACTTTGCTTTAAATGCAATGGTAAAGTAATGTACTATTGTACTAAGCTTTGCACAAAACTATGAAGATGGATAGCGCCAGGTTTTATTTTCCTTTCAAATTAATGAGACGATTCAAATGCATTATTTTTTATTTTATGCAATATAAACCAAAGTATTGTTTATGATGTCCAGATAACGCGTGGATATTTACAATCAATCCTTTTAAGTCAAAGACAATGTCAAACGTGCGTCTGTTCAAATAAAGGATTTAAACAATCTGTTATCTGGACAATAAACAGCAATAATTGCGATCGACGATTTCATAAATGAATAAATTTAAATGTTAATTTTGTATTTTAATCACTGCATCGCGAGATTCGTGCTATTTATCGACATTCTAAAAATAAAAAAAGTATTAACATTATATTACGTTGTCTTACATCGCATTGTTAAGTCAAATAATAATTTATATACCTAACATTGTATTCAGTATTAATGTAGAAAATTGTTTTGTACTTTTTCTACATATAAATTTAACTACCGACAAAATACTCAATTAAAAAAAAATAAACTGAAAATGAAGAAAAAATATGCGCGACTGGTTTTACGAAACCTCATAATTATGTGCAATTGCAGTTTATTCGCACTATTCAATGTGCAAATATAATCTGCGTGTCAGTCAAACCGATAAACCATTATTTTAATAATTAAAAATAAAAGGTATTTTGCACGAAGGTATAAACTATGTTTGTTATGAATTTGAAATTACCACAATCAAAAATATATAGCAATCTAGTCTGGAGATTTATACAATTTTATAAAACGAAGATTGTTATGAAAATGTGCATATCAATTTGAATAAAACCAAAAATGTAAAATTAATTAAATCGACTTTACTTATTATTACACTTCCTTACTATATTCATATGATAAATGATGTGTCATTACAAAATATAAATCATTCAGCTTATGTTTTTTCATGATTTATTCAGCAAAACATTTATATCAACAGTTGGAGGTACATTGAGTAAATTCATCGATGCTTCAGCTTCCTTCGATTCTACTGTGTTATTTTTGTTTTCTGATTTATCTAAATATTTATTTCTTATAAAATCCATAAAAGTTTGGCATAACATATTAATTAAACCTGTAGCAAATATAATCTATTATTCAAGGAACCTTGTTATGTAATCGAATTACAATAAAATTTTAATTTTACATTACCATTTGTTACATAAATGCCACCGACAGTTGCACAAAGCTTGATTAAAAATTGAATAAAAGAATCTCGTTGTTGTGTAACTGTCACTTTAAGGGAACTTATGTCGTACTGGAAAAAAATACCGGGTATACCATGAGATCCTTTGTCATGGTCAATTGTTCTTGCATAATCCTTTACACTGTATTGATAAGTTTTCGACTTGCGAAGAAACAAGTCTATATCCGTTTGAACAACGTCTATAAAATATTGATATGACATTTTGCCTAAAAATATTTCAAATAAATTACCGTCACAACTTAAAAAATAGGTTGTTTCAAGACATAATATAGTAATATTTTTTACTAACTATTATCA
>JABFQC010003935.1:0-13334 GCA_022817085.1 Psilanteris sp. ZL-2020 | reverse complement strand
ATACGATTTCTTCTCGCATCAAGAATTTAATGCCTGCATGCTTACTAGTCGTTAGGTGCATTCGACGTTATTTACGGCTGATTCACTTGGTTAATTCGATTTTTTTTCCGTCGATAGTTAGAGCACATTGATAGTAATTAAGTACATAATAAAACAATTACAGATTTTATTTTTCAATTAAAGTTGCAGAAAATTTAATCAGTAGGATAATTTTGCAATAAATCAGTTTGTAAAGTCCATGGGATAATTTTGTAACTTGTAAAGGTAAATAATTTATTTAAATAAATTAAAGTAACTTGAGTCTTGAGGTGTTGCCTTTCAACTTTCTTTCCATGTTTGTTAACACTTTAGACTTCTGAAATCGACAAAAATAATTATAAGTACATAAATAATTTTTTTCTGTTTAATTTTTGATATCATTAACAGTTAATTATTTGAACGTTGCTTAACCTTTCGTTTTTATAAGATGCAGTTCTTAACCATATATGATTTCAATCTAATACTGACCCATTATGTTTCAGTATAAAGTGGATATATCTTAAGTGTTCTTAATTCTTGTAATAAGAAAAATTATCAATGCTATTAATCAAGTAATGTTTGGAATACATACAAATCCAGTTTATCGTAATAGGGTTGAAATTGCAATTTGTTTCATTGTAGGAGAGAGATGAACATGAGAACATACAACTTAGTAGAACTAATTATTCTTTACTTTCTTATAATGGTTAGCTTGCTTTCCCTGCGTTCTTACAGATGAAAGAATAGTTTTAATAAGCTGAAGAATTAGACATCTTCCTACTACCTAATTATGTTTTAGATTATTAAAAATAACGTCTTAATTAATGCTATACAATATTGTAATTCTCGATTCTCAATAGTGTTTGTTGTTCAGTATTATGACATTACTGTATGCCTTAACCCTAATTGGCTGCATTTAAATTTTTGTATTTCATTAACGTTAATTATAAAGTTATATAAAATTGTTTATTTAAAATTTATTGAATCACTCATTTACATTTTAATATGATTTTCTATGATTAATATGTATTAGATATTAATTATAAAATATTTACAATGGGAAATTCTTAATTTAATATTTTTAATATTATTAATTACTGAATACATAAGATATATCAAATTTAATTATTTTATGTTTATTATAATGGATTAATATTGTTATATTTATACTATAAATTACTCACATTCTTAAATATTTTATATATGTTTGATATAGTATAATTATAAACTTTTATTATGTAATTTAAGATTATGAATATACATATTAATGATGCACAAAATAGTAATATTAATAATATTTGCATTAAAATCAAACTCGCGTTTTTTAAAATGAAAACTAAATAATCTATAATCTAATAATATAATAATTGCATATATTGAATAAAAATTTATCTTGTAGAAATTAACTCGTAAACATTTTTTAATATATATTTATACTTACGTACGTGTCTCTCTCTATATATATATATATAAATTATACTATTTTATAATTTAAATTAACATTAAACAATTTCATAACAATGTAAATAAATTATATAAATACATTGTTTATTGTAATTTACTAATATTATGCGGCAAATCATAGACACTTAAATCTGATCCATTATGAAATTGTCAAATCAAAAAATTATAATGACGATATAATGAATGTTTGACATAAATGTTGATGTTTAAGTAAATGTTTGAGCTTATCAAAACATAAAGAAATGTATTTTCCTAATTTTGGTCTCATCTAATTGTTTTAAATATTTAAATAATCAAATAATACATACTAAATATATGATAAGTTTTAAACTTTTTAAACTGAGAAACTTGACGATGTTACCGACTGCGGTGATATTGGCAAGTTGGAGCAAAATCCGCTTCGCTCTAGTGGCACTGAAAGCATTCAACTTATTCAATTCGATGAAAATATTTAGGTAAAAATGATTCTATTTTAATAAAGTTAAAACATAACAATGAAATATACAGTTAACAGTACAATGAGATATTAATGTTGTAACGCGTGTAATAAATATTTATTAAAACTCATAATAACATAATTTAAAGTCATTACATTTTTGTAATAAATCGTTACTGAATGAAATCCAATATAAAACAACTTTAATAAGTTCATTAACAAAATGTGAACTTTTATCACGTTAATTTAAATGTATTAAATTAATTAATGCATAATTATTGTCAGATTATCATTTCACGACTAAGATAAATCATATCGCATGTAACTTTTTTTTTGTTTTAGTTTTGCCAGCGATTATGTACACTATATGCCATCAACTTATCGCATGTAACTTACCGTTTGTAAATAAAGAACGTACCATGCGCGCCTAAAATTGTAAAATAATTATCTAACAAATAAACATAAAATTTGTTTGTTCTACAATAATTGACCGGAAATTCTACCAAACATTATTTTAAATTCAATTTCTGATTACGTAAATTTATTATTATATACCTATATATTATATAAAGATAATTTCTAAAAAAAAAAACGCCTAAAACAAATATTTAACCAATTCTATCGAGTGTCCTCGTTTATATTATACGTAAAAAAATCATTTTCTGTTTGTCTTTTTGTTGACTTTGGAAATACCGGTTTGTCTAACGATTTGAAATGTCCCGATTGATGAATTGTTAAAGTTTTCAAATAATAAATTTAAAATTACACTCAATCACCATTACAAATGCATTCAATCACATTGCATTAAATTGCCATTAACTTTAAGCTTGACGCTCGGTATATTAATTCGTTCGTTTACAACCTAATTATATAAACAATGCAAGTTGCTGTTATTACGAGTTATAAATTATGCGCCACGAGTTATAAATTAATTTAACAAAATGATACGAACGTAATGCTGTTTAATAAACATGTAAAATTAACGCCAAGAGGTTCGCGCGGTAATTGAATGCCAAGTCAATTAAGATATTATCAAAACGCGCGCGAATTTGCTTGTTATGATGAATATACGGTATTAACTTTATATTTATTCATTATTGCGATAATAATTCGTGAAACAATAAATCAACGATAAACAATAAATCGTATTGCCCGATGTCGTCTCCGGCGTTTGTTTGTATCCCGCGGTGTCATTGTTGTCGCACTTTTTTGTTGCGCGTAAATTTGATTCTTGCGCGCTTCTCAGAAAAATGCAACAACAAAACAAAAACGATTGTCGTCGACGCGGCTTTTTACGCGCTTCGGGTTCCCAAACGAGGGAATTAATTAATCGACGATAATAAAGTACAATCGGGGCAATTACTAATAACGAATAGAAAGCAAGTGATCTAATTTATGAATTTAGTTAAACTGGTTGCTGCATTACGCAACTTCATTGTAAACATCCTGCTGTCGCTACTTGTAAATATTATATATTTGATATTATTATGTTTGTGTAAAACCAATTGGCGGCGTTAGAGAGTGAAAAATTGATTCTACCAGCGGTTGATTTTCATTTTAGCCAGAAGTTATGTGTGTGCGAATATAAATCTATTCGGACATTTTTGCTTCGGTTAAGTATGACGTTATATCAGCTTGTGTCGCGGCGAATCACGTTTCTTTGCGTGCATATTTTATTCTGCTTTTATATTGAATATTCAAATTTAATCACATAAATTATTATTAAATAACTATTTTGGTCGTAACATTTAGAGTTACGCAAGGTATATATATTTATTATGAGTGTGTATATATATATATTTATATATAATATGTATAATATTATATTTGGGTGTTGGGATGTTATAATTAGAATTAATATACTTCAGTTTATTATTATTATTTATTACAAATTAATAAGAATTACTATTACAAAAATAAATTACAATACAGAAAAATAATATAAAAATTTTGTATGATAAACAAGGTACAAAACATAAACAAACATTTAAGACAATCAACAGAACAAACAATCTGTGTTATTGTTATAGATTACGAATTAATTTAATAAAGCAGTATATGGATAAGGTCAAATAAAGTTACGATGCAAATTATGCCCGAGCCTGCAATTTCAGCCAAGCAAACAAATAAATCAATTAATACTTTACACGATTACTTCAACTATATTCCAATAACCGTCATAAACCACGGTTACGTTTGAATTATGGGAATTTTCGAAATGTCAAAGTCGATGTAAATAATAAACACAAAGAGCAGTTTTGTTTTCGTTTTAGAATAAACAATCCATTATGCCGTTCCCAAAGTCATCGGTTGTTTTGACTTTCGTTGTTTTACTGTTGTTATTATCTTTTATTAAAGTACAAACAATATAAAAAACAATATAAAACCCCTTCGATTCCCGAAAACGAACGTTACGTATCGGCGTTCGATTATGCAAACCCACGAGTCTGATTTCGAAGCGACGTTTCGAAGCGAAACATCCGAAATTGTCGCGGCGTTGCATCCACTCGCAAACCTGGCGAACTTTCTCAGTTTCAACAGTCGGGTCACGACGAAATTCATCTATCTGTGCGCGATCGGTTGGCCATTACGAAATCGCCAGCATAAAACACACTCATCGAGCGGTACATATCGGTTTCTCTTTTTATCCGCGAGTTATTTTTAAGGAGAAACGACGACGCGTTCGCGGGATCGACGGGCATCCAGTTTGGCGTGGTCGACTACTGCGCGACAGAGCGAGCGAGACAGAGAGGGAGAAAAAAAAAGTTACATCAGGGCGCGCAAAAAGTGTCTTCAGCGGAGTTACCGTTTTAACGCCGTTTCTTCTATTCATCCAACCCCGGGCGTTTCGCAACGCGCATTATTATGGCGCATATGCCCCGGCGGAATACACACGCGAGTGCTATAATTTGCCGTGCATGCAATCGCCTTAAATTATATGTGTCAAGATTCAAAGTAACTCGTACGTAATCTCGGAACAAAACAACGAGACAATGCCGCGCGTTTTGTCGACGGTTACGTGGAGCCGCGAATTCGTAAGCATGCGCGTGACGCAACGGGCGTGTTCCTAAACGCATTGTGGACCCCTGGCGCCACCCGCGGGAACCACCGCCAAACGAACAAGTTGATTCCTGACGCAACGCGCGCGACAACTTTTCGTATGATGTTCCACTTCCGATAATCCGGCCGCGAGAATTACGCCCGAGCGAAGGGAACTCTTACTTTCATGCTTAGCGTCGCGTGCGCTAATAAACGATTGCGCAATCCCTTCCCTCCCGTAGATCGCGTAACGCGTTTCGGATCGGATTCGGGTTTCGTTCGGCCGGGCATGCGCGGAAAGTGGCGCCGTTTTTGGCGGGCGCGCGACATCGGTCGTATTTTTAATTGCACTGGAAGTATTGTCTGCAATGGAATTATCTTCATTCCACTTATTCTATTATATATTTTCATCTTTTACTAACACGGGGTGGCAGAGGTTTAGGTCTGCCGGAAAGGTGAGACAAATAGATGCGGGTAGTTTTAATAGTGCATTCTAATGTCGCTATACAACCCCGCGGACAAGGACAGCGCTACAAATTCATTATACTACGTTGGCGCTACGTGTCGCGTCGGTAATCTGCATTTACGCGCGCGGTGACTTATCGTGCAGGAATTGGAACAACCAGAACGCTATTCCGTGTTTGTGCATGCGAATGCCGCTTCCTTGGACAGATTAGTTCCGATTAATTGGGTTAGTCATCGGCTGGATTTGCAATTGTAAACCGTCAATTAATCGTAACGCAAAAAGCGGTAGCGCGTTTACGACCGTTATATATTTCCATTGCGCGGAATCGTGTTAAGGACGCGGACGGCTCGTAAATGACGCGAACGGATTTTCCGAGCCGAGTCCCAGTCCCACGGAGCTCTTCAAAAGTGAACGGCTCGGAGATGACGAAATCGTCTTATTGTTACGATCGCGTATGTAAAGCCGAGACGTCGAGCCGGCTGTTAATGCGCGCAATTAGCGCCGTGCGTCGCGCATGATTTACCTACCTGCTAATGCCGCGACGTGGCGTGACTTTTTTCCCTTTTTTCTTTCTTTTTTTCTTCGCGACCGATCGATCGTGTATCGGCGTTCACGAAAGCGGCCCGGCTTTCCTGAAACCGATCGTTTCCTGGAACAAATTGATATGTGCGATACAAGTATTCGTTTCGCCTTCCTGATTCCTGATTGCAAATCTCTTTCTGTTCCAACGCATTTGTTATGTGTGGCGCACCGCCGCCATATTCTTTTTTATATGTTTCGAGTCGAATGAATATCAAACGTTCGATTGCGCAATATGCGACGATTATGCAATTTGCGCCGAGTTTAATTTAGAAATGACGGCGAAAAGTTTAGTTGAACTGGATTAGTCGGCTTTAGCTGGTAATGAGTTGGAGCTATTATGTTAATTGGCGGTTTATTTTTGGATCGTGTTTATACGCGGTCAGTTAGTCGACAGGTTGGTTAAGATCATTTTTCAGGTTACAAATTTAGATCGTGACTTGGTTGTCCGGTTCGTGTTAGCCTGAAAATTGGTCCTCGTATTGCCCTTATCAGATTTAGTTAGGGTTAAAGCTGATGCTTTATTTATGAAGGTTTATTTTTGTATTGGATTTTTAATCGGTAGATTGATCATGATCATTTTTCAGGATACAAATTTTGATCGTGACTTAGTTGTCCGATTGGTGGTAGCCTGAAGAATGATCTTGGCATCATCTTAGTTAGAAATGTCGAAGGATTTATTTTTGGATCATTTCACTACTAATAAGTTAGTAAGAGTGGGTTAATTTTAAGAATATTTTTTGTTTACAAATTAATACCGTAACAAATGTTTGTTTAGTTCAGAGTAAACTGAAAAATAGTCTTGTCAAACGTCCAGGTAAATGTTAAGCTGGGTTCATGCGAGAGAAAAAGGGTGCGTTGAAACGAAAAATGAGACTGAGTCGTGTGTAATATTCTTTATTGTTTACGTACAAAAATACATTACTTTGCTAGAATTAAACAAAATTAAGCTACCGCCGATCGAGGTACCTCAAGCGAGGCTCCTGCGAACTCGACTGCGATAAGGTACTCGAGATCCGAGGAAACAACGTTATTCCTCATTGCGCGCCTTGCGATGTGTGATTCGGATGACGAGTACGGTCGATGGTGCTCTGGAAGGGTGCCGGGCGTTGATGGATCCGTCCAGGGTGTTGATGATCCCTCGAGAACATACGGTTCTATAACTTATCGATTCAATGTTCTGTCTTGTTTAAATACTATACAAATATCCGTGACTCGTCGTCGTGGCAAGTTACGATCACATCATCTAATGGTACCCGTAGTGGCCCTCGTCGTGATGATGATGAACTGGCACGGCGTATGGTACCTTGACTGGATAAGGCACTGGTTTTTCAACTGGGTATGGTACCGGTTTCTCAACATGGACTGGGTATGGCCTGTCGACTGGAATCTTCACTGGGTAAGGCACTGGTTTCTCCACGGGAACGGGTACGTGCTTTTCAACGGGGTATGGATGTGGTACGGGTACCTTGACTGGATAAGGCACTGGTTTTTCTACATGAACTGGGTACGGTCTGTCAACATGTACCTTGACTGGATACGGCACTGGTTTCTCCACGGGGACAGGCACGTGTTTTTCAACATGAACTGGATATGGTTTTGGTACGTGGACTGGGTATGGACGGTCTACGTGAACCTTAACTGGGTATGGGATCAATTTTTCCACTGGATAAGGTGCTGGTACATGTACTGGTACCTTGACTGGTACTGGGACATGCTTTTCAACTGGGTATGGTTGTGGGACTGGGACCTTCACTGGGTATGGGATGTGCTTCTCCACTGGGTACGGTTGTGGTACCAGAACTTTGACAGGGTATGGACGATCTACTGGTACGTGCACTGGGTATGGTACTTTCTTCTCCACTGGGTAGGGTTGTGGCACGTGCACGGGCACTTTGACGTACACTTTGTAGGGCACTGGGACGTGCTTCTCCACTGGATAGGGTTGTGGTACTGGTACCTAAAACATAAAGATGTTTAATGAAATGAAATTCGCCGCAATTGGCGCAAAGTGTGTGATCTGACTCGACTGCACCACTAACCTTAACTGGTACGGGCACGTGTTTCTCAACTGGGTAAGGGATGTGTTTTTCAACCGGGTAAGGTACCGGGACGTTCTTCACAACGGTGACGGTCTTCACGTGATGATGGTCATCGTATCCACCGTGGCCGCCGTAGTCACCGCCATCGAAACCACCGTCGAATCCACCGCCCAACTCATGTCCATATCCATATCCAAAACTGTGCAAACCACGCTTCTCTTGTTTCTTATTGCCCGAGTTCGCTTCGGACTTGTCGTCTACCTTGGTGTTGTCGGTGTTTTCGGCCCACGTCGATGATACGACGAGAGCGAAAAGAGCCAAGCAGATCTGTAATCAGGACATGTTTATTGACAATTTTTGCATCACACGTCTTTGGATCGCGATTTATGTTACTCGAAAAATCGACCCAGTTAGACCGAGGCTTTACTGCAATTCGCGCGCGCAAAATAACCATCGACAGATCCGAGATCTGCGCGATCGACCAGCAATTATGTTAACGACGAGTCGCGTGCACAGGGCTCTCGGCCTAACTATCTCGCATCACTGTCTGTTTCACAATCACTAATTTCTTTTTTTTTTCTATCTCTTTCTCTATCTCTCTCTCTGTCTCGATTTTTTTATTTTTCTCTAAATCGCACTCGTCGCGAAACGCGGACTTGTCGACGCATGTAACCCACGTACCAGGCTCCTCATTTTTGCTTTCGCGATATTCCGGTTGCGTCCAGGAGTAAACTGGATGCTGATTGCCGGTGGTTTCGGGTCTTATATACACGGCACACTTTCGCCTTCGCGAGCTTTAGAGTCCGGACCCGAGCGTCGTACCCCCACGTTTCTTCTTTGTTACATGCATACGTGTGATACCACCACTCCCTGTGGGACACACGACCACTCGTCACGATTCTCCACCTCGATTTCAATTCGTTCTCTTTTTTCAGTATATCCTTTTCTTCAATTTCGTTCCTCGTCCAGTAAACACACCCACGAAACGTGAACATATGTATACATATAAATATATACATATATATATATTTCATACATACACATAGGCATATATGTATATCTATATTAATAAACATAGCTTTCGAAACCAGATCATCATCGAACTTTTCCACAATAACGCACAAGTTGCATCTTGTTGTTGTCAACCAGCTAAGGGCACTTTCAAGGTCACACGCATTTCATCGCTGCCGAATCCTTGTCACGATGATAATTTTCTGATATAACTTCTAGGCGCAGCCAATCAATGACTCACACCAAGTGTCTTATTCCAAATTCAATTTCAATGATTAAACATTACTTTTTTGTCGCGATTATATATATTACGCGGACTTGATTGGTCTCGTTTCTGTCGTTAGGTATGACGCCAATTCCGTTCGGTTTCATGCAATTTTTTTCCAATTTCTTGTTGCTTTTATTATTTTTCTTTTTTAAAAGGTTAGAATTGCGCGACAGGAGTTGCGAATTGACGCGAACCCGTGGAGGGCCCGATCGGGTTTAATCGGGTTCAAAACGCGGACCGTCACGGTTGCCCAAGATTGATTCGTTTCTAACCCGACGATGATTTACGAACTCATGATCCAAATTGCAATAATTGTTATCTCACGCGCGATAAATCACAAAGACTTGGGATTGGATTTGCAAATGAAAATTATGATCCCGGTGATTAATGACGGTGAACAGCTGAATGAATTATATGCCATTTCGACGAGTTCATATTGCATGTTTGACTTAGTAATGGCAGTATCAAATGATTCCCACAGTGGATGAAATTTCGAGCGCGCGCCGGTCGGATGGAGCAACTCCGAACCCGACAGGTTTTCACGAGCGATCGTGGATTTGGTTTGCAAATCTGTAAAGAGGATAATTTGAAGAGGATCAAATGAATTTTTGTTTCGATTCGCGGTTGGACATCGAAAACGCAGGTCTGCGGAAGAATTATGAAATTTAATTGTGTTTATACTGATGAAATAAGAAATCGCTTTTTTTTATGATGAATTGTTAGATTATTTAATTCACATGGATCTTGAGGAATGATATGAAGAAACGATTGAAAGATAATCTGTTTTGTATTTTTTTGGAACGTTTTTATTGGGTTTTAATAAAGCGTATAAAGAATTGTTATATTCTATATATTTGTATGTAATAAGCGTATATACGTAAGAAGAAAAATTATATTAAAAAATTTACGATACAAGTAGTAAAAGTGGAATATGTATAATGATGATGAAAATATATAAATAATAATAAGTAATGTATTTATTTTAAAGTTTTATTTTTGTTAAGTTTTTTTTTATTAAATTTTATTTATTAAATGCATAAACTGTTATTTAAGTTTGCAATTTTTATAATATAATTTTTCCTAGTGTATATTGTAATTTATAATTAGTAATTGTTACGATATTGACAATATTTTATTTGGTATTTTATTTATTGATATTGTGAATTTTATGATACTTTTAAATCAAAAATATCACGAAGGACGCAGAAAAATTTATTGAAAACAAAATATGTTTTGCCGACCTTTTATTGGATTATAAAAATTACAAATAGATTTTTACAATGTACAATAAACACATGTTTTTTATATTACATACGGTGCTTTATATAATTATCTCTCAACTTTTACCATTAACATTAACAACATATTCATGAAACGATTAAATTCCTAAAGCAACATATACAAATATATTAAAACCACTGCCATAATGTCTTTAACACATGTTTCTTATTGTTTCATGACCTTTGAGCAATGAAATCACTTGTTAAAAATTACAATACTAAAAGCAAAAATAGGATGCTCTTGAAAATGTCATTAAAATTGCCACACGCGACATAGAAAAAGTAGTCATAACCTATAATAATTGGTTCAAATTAAATACCATTTTTATTATTCGATATCGTAATTTTTTATGACATTTTCAACAGTATCCCACTTTTACTATTCCCGCAATAACGAACTAAATAACATTTGTGTTCGGTAACAAAACCCATTACACAAATCGCGCACGAAAATTGCCATCCGGGAGACAAATCGGTACCAAAATGGCGCCCCGTCAGGGTCAACTTTTGATCCAACACCCTGAACCACCGGACGCAACATTGTCCGACGCAATCCGGACATAATCCCATTACGATTCCGTTGTTCGCGATTGCGCTCGGCGAGCAAAAAGTCGTCGAGGAATTTGTTTTCACTCGGTCGAAAGAAATGCCAAATTATCGGGCGGTCCCGAAAAAAGCGAGCTCGAAAGTCGAGCGCAAAAACGCGTCGCTTGGCACGCGCGGCGCGTTTATTTTCGAGCCGCGGTGGCGATTTTTTCATTCAAATTTGAGCGCGTCGAAAGTCGCGACGCTTGAGCGGACACGCGCGCCGATTTGGAGCAAGAGTCGGTTGAGTTCTCGTGTTACGTAAAGGACGTTGCCAATGGAGTCGCGCGCGCGGAGAAACGCCATACGCGGAGCGGTCTTCGGCGCGCGTCGCCGCGCCGAAACTCGCACCCGGAACGAGGAAATGAACGTCGCAGGCAACGTCCACGGAAATTCGTCGATTTCAAAACAGAACGCCTTGGTGTCTTCTTTCGAGAAAGTCCACGAAATTGCCGTCGACTAATCCATCCGCTGACCCAGTTTGGCGTCGCCCGTCGTTACTTATGCATATGCTTTATGACCGTTTAATTGCGAGGTAAACGCATGTAAATGTTACGTGACGTCGCGTGGGAGTCCGAACGTAACCTTTCCCGCGTTTGTTCGCGTTCAGGCCATTTTTCAGCGTTGTTTTCGCGGACGAAGTTCGTTTGTTTACCTTTTTGGCGACCGTTTTGTTTTGCTGTGCGGGCTTGTTATTGTTTTGTTTCGAAGTGTTCGTGTTTCGGTTGGTTGTTATTGTTTTGATGACATTGATATTACTTTTGTTATTGTTGCATCCTTATTCCTTATGGAAGTTTAATATCGAGATACATCAAGTATCTTCTATTATCAAATGGTTATATAGGGATTTTTTTTCTGCCCTGATACTAACTTAAACAAACAATAACAACAACAACAACAACAACAACATTGTTTCATCCTTTGGTGTTATTGTTTTTGTCATTCGTTGATTCGCGAATTTGTGAACGTTTTAATGTTTCTTTTTTTCAATGTTCTTTTTTATTTTACTTTTGTTTATAACTATGTTTAGTGTGTTTTCTTGAAACTTTTGGTCCTGTTTTGATGTTATTGTTTTGTCATTTGTTTGTTTTTTACTTTTTTTTTTCAGTGTTATTTTATTTTTTTTACTCGTTTTCCGTTTGTTTATTTCCACGACGTTAATAAACGCGTCAATCGCAATGTTTTTCAATAGATCGAAGAATTATTTGAGTTCGTTGAATATTATACGATAAACGTTTTTTTTTTTCATCAAAACACATATATGACATAAAGGTAACGCATAACGCATTGCATAACGTACAACTGCAGCTTTTGCGAAATTATGCGCGAATTATATCAGGAGCATAACTTTTACATTCAAATTTATGTGGAGCATTCGTAATTCTTGTACGTACTTATAAGCACGTTTGTATTCGTTGGTTCTAGAAACTTTGTCGCCGGAGTCCTTCAATTCCAACTTTATCGCGTGCTGTGCCAGGCGGCCGGCCAAAGATTCGCCGACGACGCGAGACGACCACTGCACAGGTGCGATTTTTACCGGAATCCGGCTGCTGGAAGGATCCTGGGGTAAGATGAAATAAATCAATTAGAAACATAAAAGTAGCGATGCAATGGCTGACAATAGATGGAAATCGAATTTGACCCCCGAAAGCCTCGAAATAGTCAAAATTACGAATTTTTTAATTAATTTTACGAACTTTAATTTTTTTTAAACTTTCTGTGATATGGAATAATATAAATGTCAATTGAAATAATTAATTCTAAGACAATTTCGATAATTTTCAATTTTATGAAATTTGTTATACTTACGGGACATAAACGGACAGGATCTATTTTACTGCGAATAAACATTTTATCGAAATAGCTGAAAACAAAAGATAATAGACAAAAATTAATTTCTGTTAAATTTGAACGATTTACGATGTATAAAATATATAAATAAAAAATGCAAGATGAAAGAAATTAACTTTAGGATAATTTTGAAAAAAATTTGTTTATCTATTTCGCAAAAAGTCTACAAAAAATAAGGAAAAATGAGCAAATACACTGAACAGTATTCTGATGCGATGTTTGTCAACACGGAAAAATGACCCCTAAATATTGTAAACATTACTTCAATGTCTCTAATATTTTTACTGTACTTTAA
>JABFQC010003934.1:0-13334 GCA_022817085.1 Psilanteris sp. ZL-2020 | reverse complement strand
ATGGTCGTGAGTCTGGGTAGTATAGCTGTGGTTACGTCGTGAGGGGGGCGGGGGGGGGGGGGAGGGGGGTGGGGGGGGGGGGGGGGTGTGGGGGGGGGGTGGGGGGGGGGGTGGGGGGGTGTGGGGGGGGGGGGGGGGGGGGGGGGGCGGGGGGGGGGGGGGGGGGGGGGGGGGGGGGGGGGGGGGGGGGGTGGGGGGGGGGGGCGGGCAGAGGGGGGGGGTAGGCGGGGGGGGGGTGGGGCGGGGGTGGGGTGGGCGGGGGGTGGGGGGGGGGGGGGGGGGGGGGGGGGGGGGGGGGGGGACTGCGTGGTCCACCCCCGCGATGGGGGTCGGGAATGGTTGTAGCAGTCGGTAGCTGTATCGATTCGCGGGGCAAACGCTTGGAAAGGGGGTGGCCTGGTGGGGAGGGGGACGTCTGCGACACACCCCCGTTGGCCAGGGTAACAGCAACACTGTCCCGCGGACGCAGACGCCGGCGCAAATCCGCAGCCCCTAAAACCCTCCTCGTCCTTGTCTGTCTCGCTCGTCCGATTCAGCGAATCCTTCTCCCGCCCGTGTTTACATCCGCGAACTAATAGCTGCGCACACAAAGACTCGGCTCGCGCCCTCCCCGCGACGTTCGTTAATTCCTTTGTAGTCGGCCCCTTCCGTCCTGGGGAATGTTCGCCGATTCAAATCCGGCGGCCCCGTTTCTTATTTCTCGTAGGAGGTAGGTCGGGGACTTGCCCCGGCGCTCGCAAATTTGCATGTGCCGCCGGCTCGCAAAGGTCATAACGTCGGCGGCGCGTTTACTTTATTGCGCGGGGATGTAGGAATTTGAATAAGGACGGATTAGGATGGTTCGGTGCCGTTGTTCGAATCCCGCGTTGGATGATGGTTTGCGGGTCCAGGTAGGGGGGAGGGAGGGGCTTTTTGACTCGCGTGTCATCGACGGACGGCGATTTTAGGTTAGGTTATACATTTTATATATGTTGTATATTATGTATATTGTAATATTATATATATACTAAATATATTATATTAGTTTATATGCACAAGTTCGGGGTAACTGGTGTGTAGACAAGGACAGACGGGCATCCCCAAAAAGGCATGATCCGTCCAAGGCCGCGACGCTTCTTTCCCGCGGCTGCAAAAGCGCGCAACGACGCAAAAAATCCCGCGGCGCGCGCGCACGCTAAACTTCGCAACGAACTTTGTTTCAAGCTCGTAAAGGCCGCGGGTCTGTGATGCACGGCGTGCCGTTTTCCAAAGCCGTCGAATTTGCGGGATTTCGTTGCAGGTTCGCCATTTCGCGTCGCTTCGTCGAATCGCGGTTGAGATTAAAAAACTTTCAACCGATGGTTCGTCGCGTTCGCGTTAAAAATTAATTGCAATACAAGCGCGGCCGGCTGGTAGCACTTAAGAACAAAAAAAGTGCCCGCGAGTTTTCGCGCTTGATTGATTGTTGGGCGCGCGGGTACGAGTCGCGGTTTGTTTGTAAATTCGACGGTCGAATTACCCGGCGCAATTAGAACGAACAATCCGCGTGACCCTTCGAGGACGCTGGTAATCCCGAAGTCGGTGCATCGCAAAGTTGGCGGCGTCGTCGGTGACCGAGCTGCGGTTGGTTTAGTCCAGACCGAGAACCACTGTATCCCCGAATCCCTCGGCCGTACGTGCAACGAGAGGATCCTGACCGAGGAACCGGAAGGACCGACGCGTCCTGATTGCCGGAGCACTAATTCCGGTCGACCCGCGAGCTTGTCAATAAGGAGGTCGCGCGGGGGAGGGGGACCAGGCCGATTCGACGCCGTCCAACCGGTCGCCGGTCGTATCTTTGACGCGCGCGATCCGACGCGAACCCCCCGGAACCCGGCGCCGGAAGGCTTTGTGCTCGTCCCACCTGTTTGTGTCAAGAATTTCCCTTGTTAAACTTGCGAATTCCCGGCCGAAGTTTGGCCCGCCGCTCGCGCTCGCGGCGAAATGCTTTCAGAAACAAACTCATGTTACTCCGTAGCCGCACAATCTGGACGAGCTGTCATTTACTTGCCGGAAAGGCGTCGAGGATTAAAAGCGGTAATCCGTGGGCATCGATTACCGATAAATTCCGCGTGGCGAGGCATAAAGGTAGCCGTTATGTTCACGGTTCGTCGGCTCGCAATGAGTTTCCGCGTGCCGCTTGGTCGCGCCTGATCGATTCAATTCACTGGCGTTCGCGTCGCGAAATTGGCAACGCGCGCCGATACTTCTCGCGCACTTTTCGAGGGCTGGTTTATTAATCGAAATTGGCCGATCGTTGGGCCGTCGCGTATCGCGCGCGACGAGCGATGATTAAGCGATCGGTAGCGACTACGTATACATATATATATATATTGCGAACGTCACTTTCCGGGACCGACTGTTGTTCGGTTGCGCGGATTCGTCGTCGGTGGAATGGACTGAAACGAACATTTCTTCGTGGTCCCGAAATGAAGTTGACATCAGTCGGGTTCCAATGAATCAGATCATTCGAATCCTGCGCGAACTATCGGTTCGTGTTTTGGTTCAACTTTATCGACAACTTTCATCGTCAATTTAGGGTTACGGTAAACCGTAACCTATTGAAAGCAGTCTGCAGTCGTCCGCGGTTCATCCAAACCCACCCTGGCGCTTCGTGCTCGCCCCAGCTCCGACGTCCATCGGCCGCAAGATCGCCGTCTCGGCGCTGCGGATCGATTTTCGCTCGGCAGGAACCAGCTGGATAAGAGCTGCTGCGACCCACGTGGACGCGCGTCCGTGTGTGCGATGGATCAATGTCCCCCCTCCCCCCGGCTTGGCGCGATCCCCGCGACACGCACCCGCGCGAGCAAATAAAATTTCGCGGCTGCGGCGCGCGTGTTTGACATCCGCGCGAGACAAGCGGTTTATCGGGCGTGCATCGGCCTCGCCGACGAGTTTGCAATATTATCGTTGCTCGCGTGATGCTCCCGGCTTTGGAGTAAGTCGGCGCGGACGGGGAGGGAGCGCGGTCCCACCGACCGAGGGGCGGAAGCGAGGTGGGGCGGCAGCCTCAGGGGCAACCACGGCGGGCAGGTTCGGAATGGCGGAGCCAGCCCTTCGAACGACTCGAGCCGCCAGTAGGCGGCAGCACTGTGGACCGCTTGCATCTCAGTTAGCGCCTCGGCGACCTGATCCGATCACGCCGAGAACGACAGCAGTAATCCAAGGTGAACTAGAACCTGCGGAGTGCACAGTGCTTAGTGACCGCGTCCGGTGCCGAGCCCAGTGTCGTAACCCCGGCGACGAATATATATATATATATATATGCATATTTATATATATGTATGTATGTATGTATGATGAGTGTGGTGCGTCCGATATATAAGTGAAAGTCCCTCGTCAGTGAATGATCGTCGACAGTGACGAATCGTCGGACCCGATAGACAAGTAAGCGTCGGCTCATTTATAATGATAAGGAACGCGCCGCGCGCTGTCATTCGCGAATTCGCGTGGTCGCAATTGGCAGCCGTCGCGCGCCCGTTGCCTCGCCGCTGGGCGTTGAACGGCGAATTAATTGCACCCGCGGATCTCACCGAGGGTCGAGGTTTGGATGGTTGTTTGTAACCCGCGAAGCTCACATACCTCCGATAATGGGTCGCGATCGGTATTCGCGGATAACGTTATTATTATCCGACGCGGGATCACTTTTTCCCGGGTGTGCTTGCGTGGACACGAGAGTTGCGAAAGTAGGGGAACCGCGGAGAGAGGGTTGGCCGGGGTGGGACCGACGAAATCCATCGCACGTATATGGTGTCTCTATATGTGTATGTCTATATATATATATATATATATATATATAAATATATATGAGTGTGTGTGTGTGTATAGACAAGTCGCAAAAAAGACGTACGCACCGGATGATAAACAAGCGCGGTCGACGATCGATCGACGCGCGAAAGTTATTGCCCATTATGTCGCGGCGATTAATTTTGCACGGCGCGTTTTCAATTTGCGGATCTTCAGCAGGCCGGACGCGTTCGTCTGTCCGCGGTGCGCGACGTCGCCCGTCCTTTGCGCTCCAAAGCGGGCGTAATTGAATTCGCCCCTTTCCCTCTGTTTCTGTTTATGATGTAACCGGGATTCCCGCAATCGAGCCGCGCCTCGTCGTTGATGCGAATTCCGACCGGACCATTTTGTTAGCGTTTCCGGGACGCTGAAGGCTTCTGCGATCTGAAATTAGTCAAGGTCGTTGCTCGGTGATATTGGGTAGCTGACTGAAACGCTCCGTTGATATACTGACGGATGTATATGATGCGAACTTTAGATGCGACAAATTTTTTACAACAAATGATTTTTTACGTAAATTTTCGTTTCGTTTGTCGAAACACATTTCTCGATCTTCATTAGCTGAAACGGATTACAGTATAATATCTATATGATCGGAAAGAAACATTGTATTAAAAATTACTAGAGAAATATTAAATGTGTGACAGTAGTGTTCTATTTTTAAATTATACTTAACAATTAGTAAATATTTACAGATTTTAGTTAGAATTGCTGAAATTTTGTGTATTATTTCAAAATACAACAATTTTGTCACATAATTGATATTTTATGACTAATTTTAATACTATGTAATAATACTAAGTAATAAAATACTAAGAATAAACAGTAATACTTTTTTTATTTTCGTGTATATTTATTTTAGATTCACTGCTAGAAAAAAAGTATCTGAAATGTAAATTTTCAGATACAAAGTGACTTAATACAAGATGTTATGCGTTTGATTAAGACATTTAGACGTCTTGATTCAGTCGTTTTGTGACTGAAATAGATATTTTATGATAAACTAGAATTTGACCAAACTAGATAATAAAAGTAGGAATAATAGGCAAACATGTAAACAATATAATAAAATACGGTCAGAAAATTCTAGAAATATGTCAAATATTACGAAATAATTGGTAAATACCACGACATTGTCTGATGTTTATTTACATTTTCGCTCACTTTCCTTCCTTTTATTATCTATTTTGGTCAAATTGGTAATATTATTTTTTTCATTGTATACACGGAAAGAAAATATGGATTAAAAAAAGTGTTATATTTTGAAATTATACATACATTTTCTTCAAGCTTTACTAAAAACTATTGTCGCGAGTGATTTTTAAATCATTCTCTCTTTCCGTATATATATATACACACACACAATTCGTATCCCGTAGCATACACGCGCGACATACGCGACCGCGACCGAAGTCCTCTTCCTTATTACATATTGATTCGGACTCGGGTTCGCGACTCCGGTTCGAAAACCGGTCGTCCGGACTACAAAGCGGACGGCGCAAAGAAATTGGCACCCAAGGTAAACAAACAAAAAGCTTATCGTCGCGTGAGCCCCGGTACGTTTCGTCGATCCGCACGCTTCACGCCGACCTGCGTCCGCTCACTGATTCCTTTACATTACGCGCGCGAGTGGATGTGCACAACCGTCCGGCCGCGACGCTCGCTTCTGTTCGGATAGCGCGCGGATCCGTTTTGCTACGCGCACCTTCGCTTGGCGGGTGCGAGCCGTCAAACTCGGCGCCGACCCGTACGTGCCAAAGAACTTGACTCCGTTGTTCGAGGGAAACATAGCGACGAGCGACGATTACTTTTAGCCACGTGAAGCGTGCGCGGAAAAATCGCACCGCCGGTGTTGCGGCGAATTCGCTCGTTCGCGGGAGGTGAACGACCGTCACCGCAACGCCGCGAGGGTGATCTATAGATACATCGCCGGTAGAAAAGGCGCTCTCGCTCGGGCGGCGTTTCGCCATCGAGACCTAATTCCATCGAGTTCGGCTGCTTTATGGCTTAGCAAAAACGGCGCATCGGCCCTCCGACGCGCACTTTCGTCATTTTTGCAAACATTCTTTATGGGTCTTTGAGTTGGAAACCTCGCGACGCTTTATCGCGGAAGTTGCGTTATTTCAACGGGGTTAAGAATGTATATACATATATAATACACTAACCAAAATAAAACACGAAAAATGACTGTTCTTAACAGTAATATATTATTATAATTCCGTAATTATCTGTATAAATAACTTGTATTTTTTCTGTTAACAACAGTACATTTTGACGATTTGTATCGTATATGGTCCCAAATTAGCATTGCAAACAGTCGTTTTTCATGCTTTATTTTTCTCAGATAGCTCTAAATTTCTCCGTTATTTTTGCCGGGGTACGGTGATAAAGGATTTCGGTCGGTCGCGGGACATTAATTGCATTCAGGAATGTCGTGAACGATTTCTAACGCACGACGTATCGACGCGCGTATTTCGCGGACAATAAACGCGCGGTTAATTTCTCGTCGCAATCTCGGGCTACGAATCGTGCCATTTATCCCGTTGTCGCCGAGCGTCGCGTTTCGCGGGATCCATTTATCGACGCGAATGCCGGTTAAGATCAGACGCGACGATACACTCGCGCGCAGACGGATACCATTCTGCCTCGGTTTATATACTTTCTCCACGCGAGTCGGTATGTCCATATGTAAAGCCGGAATGTTGGCCTAGCGCCAGTTACTTTAACCTCAATACGCGCGCGCGCGTGTATTTGACTTTTTCTTGCAACGCGGAATCGCGCCGAAAAAAATTCCGATGCGTTTCGTCGCGCGCAACGCGAAGGCGAGTTATTCGATATGGGCATTTCGCGCGTCAAGGATGAAAGTACCGGTTATAACGATAGGAAGGCTCTCCGGGAATGTCGAAAACAAATTACACTTTGATCTCGGTCGTCGATCAACGCGCCGCCCGCGCCAGACCGGGATGGTTCTAGATTGATTGGGAGATAAATTAATGGTTGGAAAAATAATTATATCGAGGGGTTAGCAGTGCAGGATCCGTCGGCCCGTTCAAGGTCATTGGGTCTGGAACTAATTGTAATTTATCCTGGCGTCGCAATGGCTCTCGGAGGACACGGGCATTCGACGCGAACATTTTTGCACGCGGTTATGGTCGCCGAAGTTTCGACGAAAAAGTGCTCGCGATATGTTTCCATTTGGCTGACTTGATTAGTCGGGGTTTAATTTCGAGTCGCTCGATTGCAAAGAGTCTATATCAAATTGCGCAGTTTTTTTTTTTTCAATCCTTCGACAGGATTGGCGTAATGGCGAACGAATCGTATTCGGCTTTTAGCATCGAAATCGAGTGTAATAGTTTGATTGCTGCTTAAAGTAAAAGTGACCTTTTGATGTTTTATAACGAATGGGAAATATCATTATCGCTCGGCGGATTTAAAGTTGTCCGTTAACCCGACAGATTTAAAACTTGCGCTGAAATAAGAATGTTATACAGTTTATAACGTAATTACATTTTAATACGGCGAAACTTTTAATAGTGTAAAAGTTCTTCGAACTAACTCGATAGAAACAAAAATGAATTTTGAATAAGCCCATAAACTGGAGGGAAAAAGGAGAAGAACTATTCTGAAAGTCAATCGAGTAAAGTTATAATCATGCGAATATAAATTAATATTTGAACGAAATTTCCACGAATAATCATTTTTTTTTTCAATCAAGTTCTATTTGTGTTCTGCCGATTCAATATATTGGTATTCCTTTAAACCAATACACTTGAACAAAGAGAGCTTACACGTACAGCTTTATTTGCGGTTTTAATTGAGTTTTTATCATTTCGTAAAAAGTTCGTTAATGACATTTTTTTGGTTGCGTTTTTGTTTTGTTTTTTCACGTCCCATTTTTCTATGTAATATTTTCTCCGTTATTAAAAACCCCCGCCACTTCGTACGCGTACGAATGGCATAATTTAATTTACCTTACTCCGCAACGCACATTCCAATTTAGAGGCATTAAAAGCAACGTCAGAAACAAATAGTATATCTTTTCCAAGGCCACGCCATCCGTAGATAAATTATTACGCAAAAAAATGCGATGCAGTTTAACGTCGACCAATGGAGTAGAAAATGTCTACATGATACCGATATTTAAGAAGCATGAATATCGTGTTTCGGCCCTGACCGTCCGCACGGGGAACAACATATTTACTTTCACTTGGCTCGCAATCCAAGAATCTCCCATCCCGCACCACGTGCAGGCTGCCAGCGCACACCGAAGCGTCGCGTTACACCGCGACCGATATACGAATCTCCGCGCCTTATTTATCTACGCGCGGCAATAATAAACGGACCGTTCGCACACAAAGCAACGCTAATGCCGAACGCGACTGTTTGTTTTGCGACGTATTACTCGCGTCGGATGCTTTTTAAAACGGCGCGCGCGGTATACGCCAACGCCAAGTTTGACGCGTTTAAAAGTCAAGACACGCGTACGCGAGGGTCCCGAGTATAGAAAGCGCGTTTCAGAAAAATTGCGATTGCATGCAATTTCGTTTGCGAGGAAAGAGGTCGATCGAATTAATTAATGCAAATTTCTTGAAGGATATGAATGTTCTTGGCGACGAACGTGGCGATAAATTGAGTTTAATTTAAATTTTAATTTTTTCTTTTTTTTTTTGGGGGGGGGGAGGGAGGAGGTTTGTTGAAGTTTTCACTGCGTGAGCGATTTCTAATACGATTTAGAGTAATCGCAAATAAACTATACGGATGAGTATATACGAAACAAAACCGATACAGTAGCCGCGATGGAAATGATAAATCCACGAATGGAGTATTTTGATCGAATTAAATGAAAACTCGCGTAAACGGATTTCGGTGAATTACGAACGAGTAACTTTCCTTGCGGCGAGTACGGAGCTTCGCGCAAAATTATGGCCATTTTTGTTATCAATTATTATATTATTTGTGAGTTTTGATTTTGGCTCTGCTGGCGTTACGTTGATAGTACATTGCTGTAAGCTGATTAAATCAACATTGATCAAACAAAAATAGACGCGATCAATTTTTTGCAATTTTAGCGTCGCGTTCGTCATTAATCCTTAATTTTAATATATAAGTTAAAAGTAGCGCGAATTAAAATTCAATGACGCTTCGTTATCCAATATACGTTTCCGACCGAATATCGGTCTATTAATTTTATATGAGATTTAAATGCCTTCCAAGAGAAGTAGATCTGATCGGTCCGTGACACGTCGTCATACATGCGCACTAAATTCACCAATCGAGAACTAAGCTTCATAAATATCTCAGTGTATATATGTGCGCGTTTATATATATGTATGTATTTATATATGATTTAGTCGTCTCCTAATGAAAGTAGATACTTTTCTAATGCCGCGAAAAAAATTAATCGGTCATCAAGTTACATAAAGATATTATTCCAAGCTACGCTGATTACGAGATGAGATAAGACGCGCTATTTTCGCTATTCAATTATTTAAAGGCGTAATGTCATCAGATATGAATTCTGTGCACAATTTAGTGGAATTATGTAAAACATATGATTTATCGTCGTCGAGTGGGAGCGCACTCGTCGATATACAAATAACAATTTTTGCATCGCGATTAAATGTTGATGTTTACAATTACAACTGCAAATAGACCAAAATCCACGGGATTTGATTAATCTTATTTTTGGCATGCTTGCCTTTAGCCTATATCTCATTCCTGGTTTCGAACCATGTTTGATCTTATCACAAGGTTAAATACCAAAAGGTTCACGAAATCCCATGAAACAGCGAATCAGTGTAGTAAATCGCAACTGTGCGCCGTGTGATATATTCGTATCTACGTGGGAAAAGTTTATTAAGTATAATAATACACATATATATATATATATATATATATATGTATATCCAAATTATTCATTCGTGATTAAAAAAAGGACACATGTATACACGTAGAAAAAAGATACGTTATAAAATACTATACTTATAGCTTTATATAAGGATATCAGGATTAGTATTGTGGAACTTACTATATATTTTATAGAAATTTGTCTTACATTGAAAAAAATAATTTTAGACAATTAAGATTAAGTATACTAGATAATATGATAGCAGGATAAATGCACAAAAATGTAAATATAATTTGTGGTTAGAAACTTCTAAACATATATGTCAAATAGTAACAAACAAACAATAAAAACAATCATATCGTCTAATGTTTATTTACATTTTTGCTCGCTTTTCCTACTATTACTATCTAGTAATAAAATTGATAAAATTTGTAAGATTATTTTTTTCAGTATATAAAATATAGGTTATATATAATTTGTCTAGAAGATATTGTATCGTATAGAAGATGTATAATAATTTTAGAAATATTTGGTTCCAAATCCCTGAAATACTATAATCTATATTAATTTTTAAAACAACATTTTTCTCTGTGTACCGTTTCTTTAATTTCGTATATTACAGAATGCAATTAAGAATTTGAGTACCTAACCCGAGCCGGTTTTTACATTTATATAAATACAATAATACGCCATTAAAATGAAAGCATCCTTGAATATTCTTCAAGATTTGGCGAACAAACGCGAATAAAATTGCACGCGTTATTTTCGTCCCTGTGCAATTGACTCGACCGCGCGCGTGTCTCATTAATAACAAAAATCCGGTCAAAAACGTCGCCGCAATGTTAAATTGCATTCTAATATTCGATCTCTTCTTTTTACAGCCACGAGCCGGTCGCCGACCCAGAGGTCGTCCAGGAAATGCGGCTCAACTACATTCAGCACTGAGGACGCAGAGTCCAGTTTCCCAACAGCTCGATAAAGGTAAATGTTGACTCACTTAGCGATCGGCAAATAGAATAGGACTTGCCTTAATTTTCAATTTATCCGCAACATTCTTCGCGACGGTTGAACCACTCGGACGGGTTATATCATCAAACAAAGCGAAATTGCAAAGCAAACAACTTTAAATGCTTGTCTGCGGCGCGAGGCATTTGTCCGGCTCGAGATATATAAATTTTACATAACCGAAGACGAAACGGGACAGGTGCGCGTGTCGATCGCTGAATTTCATTTTATGTTTCATTTCAAGGCGCGCGTATTTTGGGTCGCGTGTCGCCAAAAATTGCGATACGTCGTGTTGGTGTTTTTGCGAAAGAAAATTAAAAGAAAACCATCGGAGAAACCATTGTTGGCGAACATTCGTTTTGCCTTTGATCGACCGAGCGAAGGTAATCGGCTCGCAATAAACGGAGGACGTGCCGTCCCGCGAAAGAAGTTAATTCCAAAAAGGCTTTATCGTCGACCTGATTTTCGGCGAGAAAAGGATCCAGAGCGAATATCGGTGAAGACAATTTGTTATATGATACCGCCGGATAAGAGCGTTTCTTCTGTTATATTTATATCGATTATCAAAACGTGATCCAATTTTTCGCGGCTATTTTTTTTTGTTTAATCCAATATTCGTTTTGTTTCTTTAAAACGTGTTTTCGTCGTGGTGAGATGGATATAATTGCAGTTAATGATTTGCATCAGTTAAGTACGCGATATCGAATGACGCGCGTTAAAAGTTTGTCTCGATAAAAATTCGGCTTTCGGCCAAACTTGTGTTAATTCAACTACCATCAACACCCTCGATAAACTAATTATTATACAAATTAGACAATTCGATGCTAAATAAATTAATAAGCGTTTCCGAAATCGACGGCGAATCAATTATTACCGCGACGAAAGAAATCCCTTTGAAACAACTTCCCGAAACTCGGATGAAAATCAAAATTGCAATTTCGTTCTCCAAACTTTGTTTGCGGCGGAACCAAGAATGCGGTTGCAAATCGAAATAACTTTTTCCACGATTAATCGTTCTGTTGTTTGGCTGTCTATATATCTATACAGTCTTGTTCTTCTCTTTCATTCATTTTGACTCATTAACGGTTGTCTGTGAACTATCTAAATTTACTATTTCCACGTCGCTCGCGAGCCGAAACACGGCGGAAAAGAAACAGCGTAAGAAGAAAGAAGAAACGAGCGAGCGAAGGGCCGAAATAAATAGTTCCGAGAACCGGTCTGTTCGAACAAAAATCTGGCGGTTTAACAAACCAAAAAGTATAGTCGCGCTCTGACTTAAGCCATGCGAAAGCGAAGAATCATTTTGGTGTCGTTGGTGTCGGGGAATCCTACGCTCTTCAAAGTCTTTGTCCGGAAACCTGTTTTGAATCTCGGATTCCGTCGAGTTTTTTACTTCTTCTTCTTCTCCTTCTTCTTCTTCTTCTTCTTTATGCTAATGCCGAACTTCCGGACACACGGATTATTCCACCGAGATCTTAATTATTCAAACGCCATTGATTTGCCGAGTTTTTGTTAGAGAATGTGGATTAATTATATATATATATATATATATATATGAAAAAAGTCCGCGCGCCGTCCAGCATCCAGGGAGTAGTCGTTAAGAATTCACGCCGAGGTTTTATTTATAATTGGCGCGAGATTTTATTGTGTAATGTGTGTAAGACATTATCGTGACATTATTCTGAGTTAATTACTGCTAATGAGATTATCTCGGTAAATGGCGATGCGATCGCAGGCACCGCTGGACTCTCGGGTAGTCTTATTTGGAAAGGCATTATTTGACATTCACTGCATCATGTGTCAAATCGTGAATTGCTTTAATTGCGGACTAGAAACGTCGAATTCAATTATCCTGCTCTCGAAGGAACGTCGTTGTTCGCACTCGCGGGTAGAGAAATACTCGCTCGGTTTATTGTTCTTATTATTATTATCATTTAACTCTTATTCTGTCGTTCGATGCATTTCAATGTAATTGTGTATATGTGTATAAATAGCGATTCTCATTAGTGGAATAACGAAAGCAAATTTGGCTGCACGCAAGGAAGCGAATGACTAAGAATTCCGTTTTCTAAACTGCACGAACATTTGCAACTTTATTCCAGTTTTTATCGGCACTTATTTGCTCGCTCTAAAATATAACGTACAATATCCTAATGGTTCGGATACCTTACGATCCGGATTTAACGTATGAGCAGGCGGGCAATAAAAATGTACTGTAAGCCAAGCACTTATTTGACGTCTATTGATCAATTTTTCGGTCCATTAAATTGTTGCCCGCGCAAAGTAATTATTCTTTATTTAACGCGTATGCGTATCTCCAACAAATAACTATTAAAAGGCAAATAAATAATTCACTAAGCTGCGCGTGTCTTATCTGGAACTTGAACAAAATAATGAAATGACTATATGATTTATTGTTATTAGTATTTTTCATTACGCTGATACTGAAATTATACTTTTTGAACATTCTCCAAGAACAGCATTACAACAAAATATACCAATTTTTGGTAAAAAGTTCATCAATTTACTAGGTTTACTACACGGAGAAACAAGTATAGCGTAAAATTACTATACTTGATGATAAAGCAGTCAAAAATGACAAGTATCTGCAGTTTTCCAGTATATTATATAATTGTTTAACGTTTTATTTGGTTAATTTGTCATTCCATATAATAAA
>JABFQC010003933.1:0-13335 GCA_022817085.1 Psilanteris sp. ZL-2020 | reverse complement strand
GATGATGAGAATGGTTGGTTTGGGAAGAAGCAAATGTTTTTATTTGGAGATTTATTGTAATTACCTGCTGTTCATGAAGAATAACCCTTTATTCGTCTTTCCAATTTAAAATCTCAAAAATATGTGGGTTCTATCGGTAGTTTTGATTTGTGGTCAAAGTTTACGTATGATGAACTTATAATTAATATGCGACAAAATTGTGACTTCACATACCGAGGTATATTAAGCAAAATTTGCATAGGACTAATTACAGAATCAGATATAGAAATTTTAAAAACAAGGCAAATTAAATTATCCGGATCGAGTTGTGAGGATCGTTTGAAATGTCTATATGATTATATTGAAAAATTACCTAAAAATACTGTTTGTTTATTTCCTACAAATATTCAATACACTTAATGCGGCCATGTTATCACGTATAAATTTAGATAAAATCAAATTGATTGCTATTGATACAGCGGATTGTTCACCTTACGTTAAGACAAAAGCTTTGAAATTGTTAAAGAAACATGAAGATAATATCTATCAAACTACTGGACTACGTAGTTATTACTGTCACAATCGGAGCAAAAGTTATAATCCGAAGAAATATTGATATTACTTTGGGCCTAGTTAATGGCACAATATGTACTCTAATGTTTAATCGCAGTGTAGATGATCGAAACTACATTGAAAAAATTGCTATAGAAATAATTGATTGTACCATCAATTACATCTAATAGAAAGGTGTAAAATAACATTTCAAGTAATGAACAACGCTTTTATTATTAGAGAACAATTTCCAATTATGTTAAGCTATGGAATGATTATCCATAAAAGTCAATGAGTTAGTTTGAAAAATGCTGTTGCAGAAGTTGCAAATTCTATTTTTAGTTTCGGACAAACATATGTTGCTTTTTCTAGAATAATTTCA
The DNA here is from genome assembly GCA_022817085.1 of Psilanteris sp. ZL-2020. Lineage (NCBI taxonomy): Eukaryota > Metazoa > Arthropoda > Insecta > Hymenoptera > Scelionidae > Psilanteris > Psilanteris sp. ZL-2020. The sequence continues at coordinate 12,422 of JABFQC010003933.1, read as the reverse complement.
TTAAATGGTTTGTATCTAATTAATTTTGATCCATGCTGTATTAAAGCTAGTAATCTTGCTATAGAAGAATATAATAGACTACGAAAAATATACAAATCAGATTTAAATGCTATCGAAAATACTAAAAATTATAAATATCATAAAATATATGATATTCAGTGGACAAAACAAAATAAATACAACATTCAAGTTCCTGATAATAACATAATTATCGGTAATATAAAGTAGAAAATTCGTGATTTATCAAATATTGATGGTATATCAAGTTATGCTAATACTGTTTTACAGTGTATTTTTCACTGCAATTTATTGCGAGAAAAATTAAACTGTTTAACATCGGGAAATATCATTAAAATTACAATTGAAAATTATGTTTCCAATTTTATACTTATTATTTAGAAAATACGGAACTTTGTTCACGTAAAATATATTGAAAATCAACAACAGGTTGCTGCAAAATTCCTCGCAGATTTTATTCTGCATTTGATAATTTAAATCAAATTTTAGAAAGACAAATTTATATAAACAGACAATGCAGAGTATGTAATTACAATACAATAAATCGAAATGATATAGATAATACTTTATACTTACACATAATGTAAATGTAACATATGATCTTCAAAGCATAATAAAGTGTAACATTAATAACTGGAATAGTTCTACAGTTCTCTGTACAAATTGTAAAAATGCTAATCTTTTACAATGAATGGAAATAGTTCAAACCAATAATATTTTAATATTGGTACTTAAGTTATTTGAAATAAAGAAGGATACTTGTTTTAAAATTCATGATCTTATAATAAAATCAGTACGAAGTAGTAAAATAAATATTAATAATAAACAATATAGAGTAATTAGTGTAATTTTTCATATTGGAAACAACATTCAAAACGGTCATTATACGTGTTTGGTGAAAGGAGAAAAAACGGAATGGATTCTTATAAAAGATAACCTTATTCAAATATCGAAGTGACCAAGAAATTCCAAAAATGCATATATTTTCTTATTAGAAAAAACTTAATTTAAAACATGCATAATTGTGTTAAAATTTCTAATACAGATGTAAAATATTTTACGCACCTATCGCAGCGGACAAAAGTGAAACTATCCGGTATCTCGGGGGAAAATACCGAAAAAATACCCCCTCTATATCGTCACGATTCATATCATTTGGCGTTGTGATCGAGCAAAAGAGTCACGCATGCGAGATTTCGCGCGCGCTGAATTCTGCGGTCTAAATCGAAGAAATGTTGATAAATACGATTGATAAAAAACCAATTATATTAATAAATTTGTTAATGTATAACTATCGAAATAAGTTAATATTCTTAATATTTTGTATTAGTAACATATAGACATTTCTTAATTGTCCATACTATTTAAAAAAAATCACTATTTTCGAAATTAACTATTTAAAATAAAAGTTTCAAATAAACAAGCAAGTTCTTGTGATGAATTATAAAACGATTATTCTTTCCATTTAAGATCTAGTCCTTTTGCTAATCAAATTATTCAAAACTGTTACAGAAGTGTGCGTGCAGATCAGCCCCATGTAAATGTAAATGTATCCAATTGTAAGCTATGATCTGCTACTTGTCCGAAACCGCAGAGCAGCGCTGCAATCTAAGAGACCTTTAGGTCGTCGCTGTGAACCTTCTAATCGATATCTTCGTTAGTTCCAAAACAATACATATCGTATAGACATAATATTTCATAATAATCATATAAATCAATATAAATGCTTTTATATTAAAAAGTATATCTTTCTCGCAACTGTAATTAACGTCAACGTCACTTTCTGTTGAATTTGCGAAATCTATTTTATTGGACTCGTTATTGGTCGTGTCAGTTAAATCTATATTTATATTAGCATTGACTATTATAAACTTTCCTTGAATATATTCTAAATGTTTTTGTAAAAAACAGTCAACCCTTAAAAGAAGTTGATTTTTAAATATTATATTTTTTAATTTGTGAATTTCGCATCACAATTGATATAATTTTGATTTTCCTATAAAAATTTGCAAGATGAATTTGCAATTTTCCTATAACCAAAGCTATCGGTTCTTACATTACTCCAAAGAGGAAAAATTGATAAATGCTTTATAAGCAAGTCTCCTAATTTGGGAAAATAATGCGCATTCACTCTATGAGCTTCCACATGGCTCTCCTGTTCCAAAGATAATAGTAGTTTATTTTTAATATTATCTGCCCATTGACGCCAGAAGTTACAATTTTCAAAATTTACATTAGTATTATCATTACAAAGATGATTTTCTTCACCACTGTCTGACTTGTCAATGTAATATTGAAATTCAGCATTGTTTTCTAATTTGAATAAAAAAATGAAAATTTTAATTTTGTACGTTAAAATAAATTGTTAATAAATTTATGTAATAGTAAATACCTGTTATTAAACTTGTTAATTTTTTGCGAGCAGATTCGCACATGGTCTTATTTTCATTCTTTAGTAAGCCATCTTGTTCACTGTAGGACATGGTCAAAATTAATTGTACGATTGTCGTAGCATCATTCATATTGCGACACATAATTAATTGCTCTAACGCAGCTAAATAAAATCTTTTAATTTTGATTAATTTTATATCTTTTAATAATCGTACATCAATATTTATAAAGTGGGCCACATCCATACGTATATAACTACGTTTGGACGTATATAACTACGTAATAACGTAACTACGTATATAACTATAGTTTGGTGAACTATTTTCATCATAAAGTTGATCAACGTAGTCTACTATGTTTACGCACATGGCACACTCATTGGCTACAGCATTGCCCAAAGACTTTATTATTCCAATGAATGACCGAATGTGATGTGCAGTGTGTCGCTCTGTTAACATTTGAGCTACACTGCATTGTTGCCCATTTATATTTACAACCATTAAATGTAAAAAAATGCTACCACATGTTTTATTGTATGGAAATTTTATAAATTTAATAAACCCACCCGATTCATCAATGCTAATTGGAACGATATCTTTTTGCATCATTTTTTGCACCGTACTAATCTGAAAATTTGTACAATATATGACCGTAAATGGTATTATACTATAATGCACTATTTCATTGCAATACGTGCTTTTTGCCATTTTTAAAATAGATATCAATGAATCTTTATCCACATATTCTAATTGCAGCAACTCTTTTTTAGCAGTTCGCAAAACTTCGCTGGTGAACAACGTTACCCAGGGAACGTTCCAGGACGGTGCACGGACACCCCGATTCTGCTCTCAGCTGTCCTACGGCCACTTCTATACCCTTTTTCATGACGACGGCTCAAAAAGTGACGTAAGTTGCTATTGGCTATTCATTTTGACAATTATTATTTAAATTAGCGGTCCTTTTGTTTACTTTCGGTCTGATTTTACTTTGCATAAATTTCTGACATACAATTCATCGTGAGCTTGTTATTTGTGAATTGTTTTCATTTTGACTTAGTTTTATTTCGCATTTACGGACTTAATTAATTATTTAATTAATTAGTAAATTTCATATCTTACAGTGGTTTTTTGTGATTCTAATAGTCTAAAATATGTTATAAATTAGAAATAATTATGTTAGTATAGTTCACTGTGAAGCTGGAACAACCCCGTTTATTTTTTTTAATAAGAGTAATATATTTGTCGATACAGTAATTAATTAGTAATTAATGAGTACTAAATTTTGGCATAATTTTGTTTTGATTGTGCCAGAATTGTTGTTCCAGCTTCACACACCTGTTGTATTGGTATTATTCATATTCATTGACAATATTTAAGCTTTGTTTCTGCATGCAACGATAGTAATAAATCTATTAATTATTATAATAAAATTATGAAACTCGTCATATATATATATATAAAGAAATATAAGTATAACAAACAATTTTACAAATTATTGTAATTTAAAAACGAAGAAACAAATTAATATTAACCAAAATGATTTAAATCATAATATCTCCAGTAAAAACAGAATGTCTAAAAAATTTGCAAATAATATTAATTTTTATTCTAATATAGATTATTGTACTAATTTGCAAGAAAAAAAATCCTATCAAATAATTACATTATTTTTCTAAAAAATCTTGCAAAAAATTGTATATAATTCAAAAATTATAATATAATTGCGGGTGAATTTTTTCGTGATTAGGAATACAGTCAGTGGATCCCATTGATCCATTTGTATATTCAGAGTCTGCAATTAGGTCAGCACAACCGAGTACTCATTTGGCAGCGATTTCAACTCGTTGGTGCAATTACTGGTGATGGTCTCAATAACGAAGAGTCTTGCCAAAAGAACCGTAACGATCATACATCCTTCCACACTTGATTTTAAGTATTGGAATTTTTGGCCATTAGTCAATGATGCGTTAATGTGTATGACCGATGTGTAAACGTCTCTAAAGCTCGTCTATTGGTGATACTCACCAAAAAGCATAGACAAATCAATTCCAGGGAGTTTCACGTTCGACGTCCGACAAATGAACTCGTCAACCTCCTCGTAAGCAACTTCCATCTTGTTGAATACATTCTCGGCGAAGTAATTAAACGTTTTGTGTTCCCCTTCGGACAACGCGACCGTCAATTTGACATGATATTGATTGGCCTTTTGCCAGAATTTGCTCAATTATTGTAATTTATCGTGCAGAAAGTGTGTGGTGTATTCCGGCGCACCTTTCCGTTTCACGCTAGAAGGAAAACGCTCAATATTACGAGAAATCGTAGCCACGCCCTCCATGCGATGATTTATCGTTTTGTCTATCAACATATTCATTTCAACCTTTATTGTGCTTCTTAATAATCGATCCGGCTCGAAGGACCAGAAATTTGTACATATTGGTGCGAAATTGAAGGAGTGAATCTGGTTTAGGAGAAGGGAAGTGTAGCACTTTGGAAGATCGATCAAAGTAGTATGCACAGATATATTTGAGGTCGGTAACGAAATCAATAATTAAGACGACATTTAAACAGTAAGTGCTTTATTCCTGAAAAACAAAATAAACATATCAGTATAAATTACGGAGCTTTGTATTATTGTATAACATACAAAAATGATAGCTATCGCAAGGGGATATATCCGGATACCGATTCTCTGTCACGCAGTCGCTTGAAAGTCGCTTACTGTGCCGTATATACGCGCATTACCCGTTCGCTGGGGCAACCGTGCAACCAAGGCGCGCTAAACACAAATGGTGACGGCGATGTTACGGGCTCATTCCATAATATGCCCGCAATTTGTCTCGCCGTTGCGAATATAATTATTAACCCAGTGTTTCAAGAGTTATATCAATACTCACAGGGCTTCGAGACCCTCAACAGACGGTAAATACGCCTGTCCTTACCCCCTATTCTTTAACTCGATATGTCTGTGCCCGTTAACAGAGTACGAAATGGATCGGCCACTTCGGACGGATTTTAATAAACAGAGAAATGCGATTTCTATAGAGGTATTAGTTTAGAATTAACGATAAAAATTGCCGAGCCGATACGCATCCGAGGAGAGGCTCGGGGGAGAGGTTGCACTCGAAATACGGGTGAACCCGAATCGAGGTCACCTCAGATTCAAGTTGGGGGAAGAAGGGATGGAAAAGGGTGGCTTGTTAAAATAACACTTAAGGGGGTTCTTCAAATCTAATGTAACGGAATAGTGTATTCTTTTACTGCAGTATTAAATTTTCCTTTTTAATAAAACGCAAGAATTGACCCACATTTTTTGCTGATGGGAAACTATTTTTCTATTATAAAATTAAATTTCAATTGATATTTTGGATGTAATTAGTAAATTCGTTTTTTTATCACTTCAAAATCGAATTTTCTGTTTACGTTTTCAATATTATGTTAAATTGATTTTCTTAAGATTAAATAAATTCTACAAAACTGAGAAAATATGGCTATACACGAAAAGTAAACGTATTGAATAAATTAACGAAAATATAACAAAATTTGCTCAAATTATCGAATCCAACATACTACAAAAAAATAAGTTTTACAAACCACGCCTATTTACACGGCCGTATCTCCTACGTCAGTGATTCAGATGGTTGCACCAATTATTACAGAGAGAAACACTCTCACTATTATTTACAATAAAAATTAAGAAATCGTAAAATTGTGATGAATCTCAAACACGTGGAAACAGATTAATACTACTTCCACTTACTGGGTAAGACTGAAAGTATTTATTTAGATAACCATATCGTCTTTTAAAATAGCATTTCTAAAATAGTGAAAACATTTTTATCTTATGTGTATTGCTTGAGAAATCATTATTATCAAACTTATTTGGATTCTTTTATTTTTATAGATTACAGCGTCGTCTCTAAACTGAAATTCATTAACTCGTGGGTCAAATTCGGGTACTTTTTCTGAGGAATCCGAATCTGCGTTAAAAACGGGGGTTCTCATTTAAGATTTTCCCCTAGAGATACGGGTGGGGGAAAACTTTAAAATCGATAGATTTTTGAAAAATATTTTACACGTATTTTTACGTTTTTCTCTGTTTATTTTTCGATATATTTAACTGTCCCGGAACTTTTTGCACTTCCTGTATATGTGCTTGTTCATTCATTATTTTGGCGACGTATTATAATTGTGATGTCGTTATTTCCACAACAATTACATGTCATAATAAATTAAAAAATATTTAATAAATAACTTTAAATATATATTTTCTCACTACCTACTTATGTAATTGACATTAAGTTATTCATAAAGAATCATATAAATATACTATAAACACTACAATACTGTGAAATATTCATGAACTATTTTTTAAATATGAATTGCGGTCAATGACACGACATATATGATTTAGTATATCTTCTTTAAAGTGTAACATAAAACTCACAATTGTAAATAAATTTAATGCAATCTGGAAAATAATATTTATAAATTAATTCTTGTAATGGAAGATAGGAAATAGTAACTAAATAAAAGATATACATACACTTAAATAACCCATAAACGATAAATTCTGTATAAATACTCGTATGCTAATATCTTTCTGACAATGCATTAAATGAAACAAATGTAATTTCTTATTCAAATTCTGCTGTCCCGTAGAAATTATGTACAAATTGCAAAAATATCTGTATATATAGAAATATTTTGAAACTGTGTTATTTTACATTATAAAATTTCAAACTAAATAATATCAACAAATTTTATTTATTTATTTTTAATAAACGAAATATTAAAATCTATTCTATAATATATAATATTTTGTATTAAAGCATCATATATTTTTTACTATATTTCAGTAGTTTATTTAACAATTAATAATATATATTGAAACGCAAGTTGTTTTTCCTCATTGAAATATAATTTGGTTATTTTTATTTCCCGGATTTTATGCTCGCCGATTGTCCTGGGTTCGTTAAATAAATTTGTAACAAATTAAATATAGTTATGTATATGTTTTTATTTATAAAATATCAATTTAAATTCCTTTTTACAATGTTCAATCTGAAACCCAAACTAAATTTATAATTTATTTTTAATATGGAAATATATATACAATTTTAATCTTTGATTTGACATTTTTCAGTTTATAAAGGTTTACAATTTATCGGACTCAATTTGTCGGTAACGCATCTAATACATTTCATATATAATTTTTCAGTGGTATTCTAACACGAGAGGTGCTCGATGATTCAAATTTTCGCGTGCGCCTGGTTAATTTGAATCGAGTTGTGTCGCCTCATGCGATACAAAGCAAACGTCTGCTTTACTTCGCGAATGTGCAGACACTGGGTTTCGGCCACACGGTTGCCCAGTGTGTCGGACGGAGATAGAACTCTGTATGCGTCTTGGTCGGGAAAGAAGGAAAGGTGCGGCGTTATAACGAAACACCTGCCGTCTCTTTCTCGTCGAGACGGGGACAGTATGACTACGGCCGGTTTCCCAGGCCGTGGGAGGAAAAATGATGCCGATATGCGCTTACTTTATCGGTATTTCTACTGCTTACGGTTGTCCGGTAAGTCAGCTGAGCACAATATGGCGACTCCCGCTTAAACGTGTTTTGGTCGACCGGTGTGTTGTTGTACGTGTCGCCTGTTCGCATTAACGGTGTTCGAATATAGTGATCGGTTTCCTGGATCACTACGTGAGTGTTAGCCACCGTTTATCGGTGTTGCTATTAAGTGTGACGTACACGAGAATTACGTTGCGTTCGAAATTGACAATCGGTTTCCCGGATTGTCAACGATGTCGTTTCGTTACCGGTGACTACGTGTTACCACTCAATGTTTATGACGGATGATGTAACCCGGGTATCCCGCGGGTAATTCTCGGCTCCGGCTTTTCTTGCCTTTCACGTTCACGGTTTCCCGGTGAACGTACATGTGGAGTCGGTAGTGCTTTGCATGAGAATTTCGTGCCTATTTATATTGTTGGAGTATTGTTTACGCATAATTCAGGTAAGTCATTATTGGTTCATTTGACAGTTAAATTTTAAATTCTCTAATTTCATTCGCGATTTATAAAATCATTTATGTTTACTTGTATTATGTTACATTTCGTTTGTATTTACTTTATAAAGTAATCAATAAGAACTTATATATCAAATTTTTATTATTTTTATTTTCAATTTTATTAAATGAAATTTATTATCATTAATTTAATTTAATATATTTAAGCAAATTTTGTGTCAAACCAAAAATTAATGTTACATTTATTTGATTTTAGTTATCTATTTTGACGTACCGATACAAAATAATTAACACTTTACTATAAATATTTATATAATTTACTGTATAATTCAAAGCATTTAATTCATACTATAATATTCTAAAATCTACATTTAAATTAATAATAGACTTAAAATCTGACATTAAGTATTCCAATTGGTAATATAGTTCATATATTGTAACGCGCACTGATGCCGATTCGGCCGGCATAGCCAAAACGCGCGTACACGACTGGACAAAAACACCGAATTTTTGTTGACAGGCCTGCGAGCAGCCATGATTGAGTAACAAACTGACTTCGCTGACTTCGGCGGTAGAAGCCATGATGGCGGAAGCGCTATCGAAGATATATACAATTATTTTCTAATAAACATATTTAAATAAAAAGATTATAAATAATTATAAAAATATTATAGAACGCTTTAGTTAATGATAAGACAGAATTCTGCCAATTGAGTTTATATTAAATTATTATTTTATTTTTTTAATTATATTTGCCAAAGCGTTAGTTTTATTCTACTAATTTCTAGTTGTTTAAGTTAATGTTTCTTAATGCGTTACAAATTAGATTATAAATATATTTATAATTTTAATAATATCTAATCTTCTAATCTTATAATTCTAAGTCGAGACGTGTTTTTTTTTATTTATTTTATTCTTTTAGTTGCATTAATTTAATAAAATTCCACTATTAGGTTGGTTGCGTCTTGACCTTACCAGTAGAATACAAATTGTTAAATACAAATCTTTTCTTTCAGAGGCAATAGAAGCATATTCGGGAGTGCCTAATACATTCATTAACGATATAGTTGAGATGTTATCGGATGTGGAACATCTACTTTTCGCAGATGATTTAAAAATTTTTAGAAGAATTGAAACTGTTAATGATACTATTTTATTACAACAATCCTTGAATAACTTAAATAAATGGTGTACTGATAATGTTTTATTTTTGAATATAAAAAAATGTAAGTGCATTTATTTTTCGAGATCAAGAAATAAAAACGCACCTTCCTATATTTATACATTGAATAATGAATTGGTTACGAGAGTTTATGCTATAAAAGATCTAGGTGTTATATTCGATAATAATTGAATTTTAATTTACACGTTGCTTTTTGTGTTGATAGATCAAATCAATTATTGGGCTTTCTAAGAACTTGTAAAAACTTTAAATCGAGTGTAACTATGAAAGTTCTATACCTGACTTTAATTAAACCCATTGTGATGTATGGTAGTATTGTTTGGTCGCCTTGGAGATTTGCCAATAAATTTATTTAGGAGAAAATTTAGGGAAAACTGGGCTAAAATGAATGAGCTAGCAACAGACTAGAGAAAAATTAAATAGAGAATGAGCCAATTTTGTATTTCGCAATATTAAAAACTAAACTTATTAAACCTCAAAATTTGAACTCATAATTCTGAATATTAAATACATCATATACTATTCTTCGATCTCTAACCAGCTTCAGGCATTATTCCTGTTTCAGGTAATGGAGGAGGTCGGTACCGTTTTATATCTTGCACCTGGCTCTCATATTCTGGGGCACATTTCAAAAATTGCTCGAAAGACCTGAATTCTGATCTTCTCAATGCCAATTTCATGTCCGATCTTAAATTATTATACGCCAAATCAAAGTTGCTCTACCAATGGATATGGTCTATCCAAATTTCCGCATAGTGTCTTGATACGTACTAAATAATTTGCTATTGATTCATCCTATCCTTGAGTTCTCAAACGCAATTGTTCGCAGAGACGAGATTGAAATGATGAACGACCAAATTGTTACCTAAATTTATAAATAATGTCGTCCCAAGATGTAATCTCATTTCTCTCATTTCGATACCACATTAATGCCATTTCCTTTAAAATAGATGGCAAAACTCGCAAAATTTCATCATCGGAAAGCATCGTTAGTTCTCGATGTTTTTCGATTTGACGTAAAAAATGTTCAACACTAGTATTATCTTCACCCGAAAAAGATAAATTCCATGATTTAACAATTTTAAAAATATATCTCGATTCAGATCTAATTTTATCACGTGTCATATCCTGATAAGTTTTCGTTACTATTTTCGGAACCTACTCGAGAAAATTCATCACCGTTACTCAGTGATTCATTCTTTCGATGTAGAGGTTGGTCGTTATATCAAGGGGGGCGGTAGCGCACCGATGATCCGAGGTCTCGTACGGCGCTGAGCAAGACTATTTACTTGAGTTTGGTTGAATTAGACCGAGACGTCCGATGGTTATGTATAATAGGGTGTGAGTTAGAAAGAGATAACAACACCAACATTTGATTTTAACTATTCAGTCACAACAAACTGTCTCACCGTTATTAGTGACGGCATAATTTGTCTCACCGCTTGCCGTGTCTTACAGCCGGTTATGTGACTAGTGATGACGTCACATGCAGTGACATATCATGTGATTAATTAATAGTTTAATAGGTTATTAACCTTATCTAATATAATCTAATATAAAAGGATAAGAAACATATGTGATTAGTAAGTACAAGATAAAATTCATTTTTAAAATGAAATATTTTGATTTTAAACTATTTATTTAAACTAACTTTTTATTTGTATGATATATAAAATATTTAAGATTAATTAGTTTATTTAATGTTTATTAAGGTTTCAAAAAGATATATTTTAATATATATAAATTAGTTAAAGTCATTTATTTGAAATATTACAATAATATCTAATAATAAAAAATAAATATAAGATTAAGGAAATATAATTTTAATGTTAAATATATTTATTTGTTGTCAATAATACTAATTTCTTATAATATTTGACGTATTTATTATTTTTTATTATTAACTATTTTTTTAACTATTTGGCTTTGGATTTAAGTTTTGATTTTGGGATTTATATATTTATAATTTTTATATACTCTATTCTTTTGATCGGCTTTGGTGTATATTTTTTATTTTTATTACTTTATTTTTGAGTTTGGATTTGGTTTGTTTTAATTTTTACAGAACAAATTTAATAATATTTGACCTTGCCTTATTTCAAGATTGCACATCTTTAAGCATAGATTTTCATACAAAATTTGTGTGAATATATATTTGCTATATAAAACTTTACTTTTTTTATTAATATGGTTTGAATTTCTAAATAATCTAATTATTCTATTTAATCTTTAATCTTTATTTTGTTTTATGGACTCAACGTCCAATTACATTTACATAAATAAGTAACAAAGTATTATAATAGTATCAACCGTTATAAATATAAACACTATACCGCATATAGATTCGCTTCGTGTTTACACTCAATTTCATATTCATGACCAGAAAATGACAGAATTATCCACAATCAATTTTAGAATTTTACGGCTAATTTTATAATAACACTAAAAGAATTGAATATCGCTACACGCAAGTGATATCATTCAATTATACATTTTTACAAATCAACATAGACAATATTACAAGTATTATTATTTGGCTTTTAAATTACTATATTCTTTGCTAAATTACTAAATTAATTTAACATCATCGTCGCAGGCACTAAACAAAATTATTCAAAAATAAGCAGATTTTCATATATATATTTCTTCAATTTAGGCAAATCAAATGAAAATAAATCTAGTCTCAATTCATTTACCAACTCACAACATCGACTCAGTGTATTATTTCTAGTATAATTAAACATTTTTTTATCAAAAAAAGTATCAAGATTTCTGGATGATCTAATAGGTACTCTGATTAAGAAG
>JABFQC010003932.1:0-13335 GCA_022817085.1 Psilanteris sp. ZL-2020 | reverse complement strand
TAACAGAATAAACAAACCAATTTAAGCGAACTCGCATTATTCAGGTTTTTTGGGGTAGTTGGCGCACTTTTTAAACTTGGCAATACAAAAATGCACAAATAAAAACTCTCATACTTTTTAATTTTGCATTCCAATGAAATAATTAAATGCAAAATCTATTGCGGTTTCTACAATATTCGATTTGTGCGTTAACGAAGCTCATCATAATATTTTGAATATTTTATAATTCCAAGTTGGCTCTCGTTAGTTAAGGCGGTTAAAATGAAAAATGGAAAACGACTTCAGGCAGGCATAAAGTCATCGATTAATGAATCACGTATATCGTGAAATAAGTACACGAAAACACGCAATAAAAAGTTTGTCGAGATCGCACTTTACGGTAGCAAAGCAATTTCGCCAAGACGACACTCGTCTTACCTAGATTTGGACTCGATCCAAAGAAAAATAGACTGATAATATCATTCGAATGACATAAAATACTGGCCATTATCGCGCGCAATGAACTCGAAAGCAGATTCAAACGATATAATAAAGACCGCGAAGTTGGCTTCGGTTATGTATTCTTCATTTTTTGATTCCTTTTTACAAACTTTGCTGAGTATTTCTCAAGTATTGCTTCTGTGACAAAAAAGGCTATCACTGTCAATAAAGATAGATACCACTTGAAAAAGTGTATAATCACTAAACTTACGTTCGTTCCGCTCATAAGCATGTCGAGATATGAAATTTGAATGGCTCTGTATTTTAATTAATTAATTCCCTGAGTTAATTATACTTTTAGAATTTTATTCCGGTACATTATTCAAAAAGTTAGGAGAAACAACAATTTGCAGAGCAAAAAAAGGCAAAGTCTGTTTTCATTCATTGTGTCGTGTCAATTCGGTTGTGGAATAATAAAATATTTTTATTATTTCATATCAAGGAGCGTATACAACATTTTTTACGGCTAAAAATCTTGAGTTTGAATAAACAATATGCAAACGTTAAATGATAAAATTATTGAAAAAAAAATATATATATATAGTAAATGATAAATTAAATAAATTATAATAAATTCAAAGATAAAATTAGGGTATTTGCAACTGAACACGCGAGTGGATAAATATATAGAGTTGAAATAAATAAATGTGTTAGCAAGCCGCTTAAAAACAGTAATTCAATTTTTTGCGGCTTGCAAACAAATCTTTCTTTTTCAATCTTATTTCCTAAAACAAAGCGGTCACGTCAATGGACTATATTTTCATAAAAAGCTCGTCAATCGTTGAGTAATAAAAGTTCCAGAAGTAAACAATGCTGTAATGATTGCAAAGTCCGTTGGAAAATAAATGAAGTGGCTTAAAAAGAAAAATGTTATTTCGCAAACACGAACGTTGGTTTATTGACTAAAAAGAGGGATGGCAAAAAGCGAACGGGGGTTTTACATTTTAAGCAAAAAGGATGGCGAGATAAAACTGGTCAAAAGATAATAAGCTGGATAGTGTAAAACGTGTAGGAGCGAGGACGACGGCGGCAGACAGTAGGCTGCGAACGCATTGTTACCAAAGCCATGAGATAGCCGTGATTTAGGACGAAAGGGACGCGGAGAACTGAGTTAGCGATACGAGGGGAGGCAAGGGTGCGTCTACATATAGAACAATGCTGAGCTTGCCGCGCGGATATATATGTACGCATACGTAAAACATTCAGTCACATAAGCGACTGTTCATCCGCCGTGCGCGGTTATTCGTTGAGCCAATTACATCAACAACTCCGCGCACGACTAATGCTATTATACTCGGACTAATGTCTATATTATTTGCATTATTTTGCGCTTTCGCGATACATTTGCCTTTGATAACCCGTAGGGTGCGTTCGCAAATAAAATGCCCGTATAAGAGCGCTCGACGCAAAGCCGTCATTTTTACGCGTAATTGGTTTCACGACCGATTAGTTATATAATGTCACGCCGAACCAACGCACCCTAATGGGTCTTTGTTTTTATTATTATTTTTGTTTCGATATTACAAGCAAACAAACTGCCTCGTCGCATCCCGCGGCGTGATTTTTTCGTCTTAAAGGATTTACAAGGAAAAAAAGGACTCTCTTTCGTTGAATAATATTTTGTCTCATTTCAGAATTATGCAAAACCCGCGCGGTATATTTTATTAATTTTGTTTATTAATTAACCACCAAAGGACTTTAATCCATCTTCGTGATGACGTTATGGCGGCGTTATTATGTCGCTGCTTGCTCGCGATATTACGCATGACAAAATTCGGCGATATCACGCGCACTGAGCGTGCTCTTAAAGTAAATGTTTGATGATGATTCTTAGATCACAACGAAAGTTGGCGCACGGCGAAAGCCCGATCTCCTTCGTTACCGAGTTATCAAATATATAACCCACACTGCGTATAATCCTGCCTAAATCACGAAATCCTTCTAGAGTGTATAGCGATCGGAGAGGTATAGCTATCGCATTATTAATTCCCCGACCCTTTTGCGCACAGTTTCATCTTATATTAGCATATAAGCGTCTCAGCGTCCTAACCTTCAAAGTATTATTGTCAATATAGCACGTTAATAATTACGCGCATGCATCATTTCTTGTCTGAACCGTATTAAGGCAATTTTGCGTTCTGGCGTCGTGTGTTTTCATTTTCAAATCAATACCGTGGCAGTGAAATCATTGAGCATAATTTGTTCAGTTAATAAACTTACGAATTTAATATTAATGCGTTGAATGATAAATTATATACACGCGCAACGTGAAATATGCTACCATTGATAAATTTAGCGTAATCTTGTTCGAGTAGTACGGGTTTAATTAATTCTTAATTTAATTAGTGAAGCATTGAGTAAATCTTTATAAAAGTAAATGTTTTGTCATTAACATTAAATAAGTGCGGCAATTTTGTGTTATCATTTTGATTAAATTTTTAATGAAAGCTCTGATATACGTTTAATGAAATTTTGTATGCTTGTTTCGAGATCATATTTGTTATTTTCTAATTTAAGAGAATTATAATAGAATCGTTTTGTTGCTTTCTTTGGGAGAAGTTACAATTTGGGTATGTAGATGTTATAAATGTATTAAGTCTTAAAACCTTCGTGACGGAAAAACGAAAATGCAGAAGAAATTTATCGCGACCCCTTAGAAATATTTAGAGACACAAATGTGACCGTGGAATAGGGCGAACTGTATCCATTACGTAGTAATATTTTCGCATATATAACAAGAATATATTTCGTTATGATTGTTTAAATTTTTATTCTGCCCTGGCACCAAAAGCAATTATCGAGCGATGAAATCATACATTCTTTGTCAAATTCAATTGAACTGCCTTTGTAACATGCAATATATTTAATTTTGACGAGCTCACTTTTTTGTTATTACATTTTCCATGTCGCAGGATTATATTTTTTTTATTATAAATGAGAGAAATGGATGTAAATTATTCTATTAATACACAATTTCAAAAATTTAACAACTTAAGATTTTAAACCTGTATATATATACACACGAATTGTTATTAACGAAGGATTTGCATAAAATCAAATAATAATATTGAAAGTAAGCAAAGGCAAAACAGAAAAAAAAAAAATCTCCGGCGATAAATTCGCTGCTTTCAATTGTATATATATTTTTCGAAATTGTATATCGTCCAATGTATTTGCCTGACTGAATATCTGCCATAAGTCATTGACGGCAGATATAACCAATACCGCAATTTTGAAAATAATCGGAACAATTTAAACGAAAAATGCCCTCCCGCGATAGCGCAAATTCGCATTGTTCGTTATCCTAAATGCGTACTTATTGCGCTTTATTTCGGTTTCGAACGTACGGCGAACGTTTGCTGATTGAATAACAAACGATAATTTTTTTCGCAAATTGTTGACGCAGCGGCGTGGCGTGCGATCTCAGTGCCATCGACAAATTGACATAAATTTATTACCGAATGCATCGCTAATTTTTTGCTGCGCGAATGGAACACGCAAACGCAGCAGTGCATTCGGCTTAGTCTAATTAAGCGCGTTTCCGTGCGCAATTGACGAGAAATGATAAAAAGCGGGAAGCGCGGGTTCGAATAAAAAAAAAAAAAAAAAGAAAAAAGAAAAAATACGCGCATTAATGACGATCGTCGGTTCAAATTTTAATTAGCGCCGAAAGTTGAAGTTTTGCAAAAGTATCGTGACGCGTGACAAAAGACCAAGGACGTCGACCCGGACGTCATTGCGTCGCGTCTATACAAATTCGTACGGTCGGCGAATACAAGAATCGTACGCGATCGAGTACTGGTTCATTAAACGCTTCATTGTCCTCGTAAATACGCGCGAGTGGAGACAAAACCGACTAGCTGCGGGCTAAATCGACAAGGGAAACCGCTGGATATTATTCATGTGCGCGAAAAAGAGCCTGCTCGCGTTGATCAGCATGGCGTTGCTGCAATCGATTATACGACGGAGACTCATTTATGAGATATTTATGATTCCGAACTTGCCGTTATCTCGTGAGTAATTATCAGCCTTCCAATTAAGGCAAAATAATTGTTTTATATCGCGCAATTGTTTATTGCTCCGTCAGATTTACGTCACGTTGTTTGCCGATAATTTTCAGCCAAATAAAAACATTCGCGCACAAATGTGTGACGCGCGCCTCTTGTCGCTGCGAAACGTATCCTTCGCTTATAACAACAAAGGGTTAATCATTTACCGGGATACTTTATTTTCAATTTTAACGCAAATTGTGCGACAAATGTATTTTATAAGCTCATACGAGGGAAGTAATAAAAATTTTAAAGAATTCTTTTGAGCGTTGATCTTCGAAAAATACTGTGGACGATCGGACGACTCGAAATATTTGTTGAGTCGCGGAATAAATATGCTCGATTCTGTATATTAGATTTCATTGTCAGTTTTTTAATTCGTGTGATAGGCATAATTATTTTTCAAATGTTCAACAGTGATTGCAATTTAACGCAGCGAAACTTTTTCAAACGGTACAGATGCAAGTTAATAGTATTTTAAACATTTTATATGGAATTATGATATTCTAAAGCGTTTGTATCACTTTTTTGGCTTTGTCGATAATATTTCGCGAAATACAAATTTTAACTTTAAGAACAAAATATCGGTGAAGGTTGTGCGATTCATTCAGCTGAGAAAAACTGTGAGATTATTAAATCGAATAATTGTATATTGTAGCTACGTCGACAATTGATATATTTAATTCGACAATCTGGATAGTCAGAAATTATAAAATGAAAATGACATTAAAAAGACACATAAACATAACCTATAATTCTGACTATATTGATCGTGGAATTGAATATTTATTTATTAAAATCGATAATTTTTAGTTTAACAATATAATTTAAATATCTAAATTCGGCATTTAAAAATCTTTTTGTATAGTTCATTGTATAGTTAATTTGAAATAACCTTCCTCTTTATGTAGTTTAAATAATAAAATTATTATATATTGCCGTTGAAAGTCAATTTAATTTTCTAGTTTATGAACTAATTTTTATATTTTATATTATATATAATGTAATATAATAGTTATAATTTTATAGTTTATAGTATTAGTCATTTGATGGAAAGATATTTAAATAAGTAAATAAAAATTATAATTTGTAATGTATTAGCGAATAATATAGTGTTACATTTCGTAACTATTCATAATCGCATCAGTAAGACTAGAATAGTTAAACTGTACTTTTAAAAAATAAATTACGACTTTTAGAGTATTTTTTAGCTGTCAACTGATTATGTATATATAAACACCAGAGATATTATGTATTGATTTTCATTGCTTGAATTGTCTAGTATCTTGAACCTAGTGAATATGCAACTAAGATAAAACTGATTTTTTATATTTCAAAACTTAGATAAAGATGTAAAAAAGCTGAATTTTTGTTTTGCGAAACAATAATACGAAGGAAAAATAACTTCCCGACATTTTATTCAAGGCAACATATTGGTGTAAGTACAGTTTATTATACATAGTGTGAATAGAATTTTAATAATTTTTCGACTGCATTAAATCCACAGATTTTGTTTCAGAAATTTTGTCGCTGGAGTTGTTATATTTATATTTCTATTTGAAGTTTATACACATATTTATTTATATTCTCGTTTTGCTTTGATTGAAATCAAAGAACGTAACCTTTGTATATTTAATATGATAAATTTAAACTTTTAAAGTTATTCATATTTTTGCGAATAAGTAAATCATAAATATATCAAAAAGAACGAAAAGAAATTTATAAAGTTAAATGTATATGATTAAATTCAAAGTTGTAATCATGAAAAAAATGGTATTACGAGTATATATAAATATTTTTAACGTTATAATTTTATTAGAACAGTTTTCTTTTTTAAACGAACTTAAGGATATTTTGTAAATACTCTCTAAAAATGAATAAGTTAAATTTTACTTATTGTGAGTGAATATTTACTTTTTTAAAGTCCAAAGTTCTCCACTGGAGAACTATTCAATGACAATAAGTGAAATTTAACTCATTCATTTTTAGATAATATAAAATTATTTTGTAGTTTTCGATGTATATTATTCGATGTTTTTTATCGAGAAAATTAAATTATACCATTTGCACTGTAAAATCTTAAAATTGTAGACGTTATTATTTAAATTTTATAATGATAAATATTGCAATTTACAATGTAAGTTTATATCCGTGTTAGAGCCGTAAGTTGCTTAATCTGCTTTTCGTCGATACGTCATATACATTTAGATATAGGTTATTATATCTTAAACAATTTAAATGAAAATAATTTATTAATATATAAAATTATATATTTACACTGAATAAATCAGCAGCACAAAATGTCTTATTATTAGACATTATTTATGTTTTTTCCATGAATATATCTAGATTTCAGACACTTTCTTTGGTATTTTTTTTGATAAGGAAATATTTTAAAGTTTTATATTATAGTTAGACGTTAGTTAGTCAGTTAGTTAGTATGGTACGGTGTTAAATGCTAAATAAAACAGTTTCTGTTATTTGTATATATAATAATATTTCAGTAATATAGATATTAATAATGATATTCTATTTGATATATAAATACATATAAATATAAATATAAATAGTATATTAATTGCACAATAAAATTTTGCCTAATTTAAAATAATCAAAAAATATTCTTCTCTAAAATATGACCATTAGGAACAAAAATTTACTTCTTTTTATTAACTTCTGAGACTTGTTTTGATTGAGTTAATAAACTTGAGTGAAGAAAATGTTTGATTGATATTGATATTTTGAATTGATATTGTTTATATTTGATTGATTGATATTTTTTGAAATACTTGACCAAACGTAGTAACGTATATTTTTACTACTTTTATTCATTTGATTATTTTTAAACTTCTTATAAATCTATTTTATTATTTTAAAAACATAATAATGATATTATTTTATGAATATCGATTTTAATATTATGTCGTATACTTTTTCTAAGATTAAAAGTATTTTACTTCATCCGTCGAACTATTTTATTTTTGATTAAAAATAATATATTTGATTTAATAAATAATTAACCATCAAATGAGCAATATATTTTCACATTTTTATTTCATTAAAAAGCAGTAGCTTATATTATAAATTTAAAAGGAAATATAAAAAATGCCTGGGTGGATATATGGCTTTTTTGCAATTTAAACAGTTATTATTAATAATTGTTATGATTTTAAATGAAGTACGAGAGCAAAGTGAACTACTGGACGTAAAAGAATAATGAATTTAGAATCTCATGACATCACACGTCTACTATGGTAAGTAACCGTAGTCATACTTTTCCTCAACCCTGAAATGCTATAGTGAATTTTGTTTTGCAGAAAAATGTTGCATCGTATTTTTAGATTCTTTAATATGTAATAGCAAATACATGGAAAATTGCTGAGCTGTATGAAAAGCCTTAAGGTAATGGATTGAGGTCATCGATATATTGCTCCTTTACAACGCTGCATTATGATAGATTGATTTTTAGATCGATAAGTTTTTGCAGCAATCTGCAGATACCGCTTTACTTTGCTATCGTTTGTATATCTTCTGCCACATTGTGCCTATTGTCTTCAATGATCTTTTACTGAAGATTCTCGTAAAGATTTTATATAAAGTGCTAAGGCAAGTTATTGGTTTGCAATTTTAGAGTAAGAAGTGGTATATTTATTTTTTGATAGAAAAATTGCGCATTTACATAGATCACATAAAAAAAGCTTGATACGCGTTTTATTTAAAGTTTTATTATAACACGTTTTATTTGCGTAGTTGTTTTTAAATTTCTCGTTAAAATGATTTCTATTTCTAAGTAATAAAACTGTAACATAAACATTTCGTACCAGAAATAACTTGACAAAAAGTAAAATATGTAATGTGTACGTATATACACATACATGTACGCATACGCGTGTCTGTTATATATTGATATAAATTGCAATTACATTGCTTTATCAAAGGTGCGATATGACTTGTTATTTTTATATCGAAATTTTATATGCACATTTTTTGTGAATTCGTTTCATGTATTGGATATTCTTTTTGCTACGTGTTTTATTTTGTGTAATAGTAATTCGACTGCGTCACTTTGCAAATTTTATAAAAAATCCTTTAGTGTTACCTTGCATGTTATATGTTGATAAAACAGAAAATTAATAATGCATAACAGGTCAAGAATATTTAATTCATTATATTCATCTACAAATTAAAAACTTATTCCAATAAACGCATTAACTTTTAATTATACAAACATTTATTATAATTATTTTTAATGTAAAGTAATATTTACGTCAAAACGTGAACAAATATGAATTAATTTTGCAATCAAGTGGTGTTTATTCAATATTCAAACATTCAATAAGTTGTAATATAAAGACATTGTACAAGAATAATCTGAAACTCTGACTATAATACAATTAGTTTTAAAATCGATAATATTTGAAATTGCGTTATAATTTCATAAATGCTACTTTAATGTTTGTGGTCAGTTTTCTATTGGTTGAATATTAAATTTTGTTTTCTCATTTCTTAATTTTTCAGGCGTAAAATTAATTAAATATAATGGACATGTCTGTATGAAATTTGCCGAAGGAATCTTTGAGTTCTTAATAAAGTATAATGATTGATTTGAATAACATATGGTAATTGAATACGCGAAATACTTTGACTCTGTCAGAGAATGCGACGTAAGGGTGATGAGTTGCGGAAAGTTTGCTCGAATATCGGTACGCCATCTGTCATGACGATTGGCGTGACGTGGTAACGACTGTTGCCCTTGGCAGATTACCGTTTGGCGTTCAACCCAACCTCTTGTCGACGTGAAACGGTTTACCCTTCCCCCACTGTAAGCTCGCCATGTTTTCGGTTAGTGTAACGCACCGTTACCGTTGTTTACTCAATTTCGAATTCCATCCAAACCAACTATTTACGTTCAACGAGGTACAAAAACTGCATTCAGTTTTCATTTTCTTTTTTGCATTTTACGAGTAACCGTGATACCCTTTTTGACTAAATACGAAAAGAAATAGCGTTCCACGTGACACAAAACCGTTGTATTAATTCCAATACATCCTATTTTTTGTATTAAAAAAATTGTCGAACACAAACATATTATTGATTTCAATGCTTTCACTTTTGAAATGATTTGTTGTTTAAGTTTTGCAAACGATTTGGTATTGTTTTTATAATAAAATAAATGTTTACGTGTAAACATTAAAAAACAAGTATTCAATATTTTGAAATACATGGAATATTTAGAAAATAGTTAGAGATTTTGACTTTAGATTTACAAATATTATTTTGATTTTTGTGTTTAATTGAAATGCCAATAATTATTCAACGCAGATGTTGAAAATCATTCCCGATTTCTCTATTAAACTATTATATTAATCGCGAATGCAAAGTTACAATCAAATTAGTTATTAATATAGTTTGTAGACATAGTAGTTACATTCGCTTCGGTCTAAGAGCATTGGTGTAATATGACGCTATTTATACGATAAATATTAAAAATATTGAAATTTAAAACAAATGATTTATTATATGAAGTACTTAAGAAAATTGTAGAATGTTTTGTGAAACTATTTTTATTACGTAGATCGATAATTACGTTTATTTAATTATCAGTTTCAATAGTTACTTAATATTTTTTTTCTGATACCAAATTGCGCTTACGCAAATACGACATAATTTATCGTATTAATTTCACGCGCGTTATTTGACAGGATCCAACAAATACAATCGATTTGTGTACAACCGATGCATCTCCAGAATGCAATTTTGTTATTATTTGCACCGTGTAACAGCGATAATGAAATTTGAATGCTTCGTTAAATAATAGTTTAGAATATTCATTTACCAGCTTTGTCGTGAACATTTTTGCAGCGTTTTACAAATGTACGTGTCTCGGTAGAATTTCGCGCGTTTTCTGCGACGCGTAAGTTCGCCGCAACTTCGACGTAGCGCGCAAAACTTGAAAATTTACGAGGAAAACATGCCTTACCGATAAAACGTACCGGTTCATAAACGAGAGATAACTGCAAAAGGCTGCCGGCGAAATTGCATCCAATCCATGGTGCGCGATTGCACAGGGAAAACACGTCTAAAAGTATCAAGAACTATTCAAGTTCTCGTGCATTTATCTTTTTAAAGTCGCATCTTTGTTCATATGGAACAATTAGGTCGGATTCAAAAATATTACATTGCGGGAATCGTTTAAGTATCCATAGTCGAAGTAGTTATTCGTTTTATTTGGACACGTACTACGTCGGAAGAGATGTTGACTTGCACTACTTGCGAACTAATCTTGTAAGTTTATTATATATTGCATCAAGCAATTTAATATTTAAAGTTTAATTGTTCGATAAATGTATTGAAAGTTAGTTGAAATAATGTTCAGTCATTTCAATATATGTATACTTATACCAAAATTATACTTATACACTGAAAATGAATACATTTTTGCAACATCCAACGATAATTAAGTAGTAAAACTGAGTGTCGTCAGACGAAGTAAACGCCCCCCAGTTATATCAAGTATAAACGTATTTTACGAACTGAATTAGAGTATTTTTATATGTTACAATAGATATATGACTAAGGGTACAGTTAAGGACAGGAAGACTTTTTTTTGACTCCAATTTACGCAAATGTAATTGAAGCTGATTGTATCATTTGGAGAGAGTCCTCAAATGTACGGACTGCTGAATCTTACATTTCGAGATAGATCTATAAAATACGATGTGAGACCCCCTAGAACCCGTATCTCTACGCTTAATTTATGACAAAAATAGTTTTTGCATGCCCGTAACTCGGAGTCGAAATAGGGTGAGTCCTTATTTGCGCCGTATGGTATAATAATATAAATATATTTATATATTAGTATATACAAATGAGTAATAATCAAACCATTTTAAACAGAGTTAATATCTTTATTTTATTTATCACAAATAATCCAATCAAAAGAGACCAGTTTCACAAATTAATAAAAAAAGTTCTAATCAAAAGGACTAAACTCATTCGATGTAGTCCTAGCGACCAGTCATTTGACGTTTGATTGGAAACAGACTATATTCGGATTTTAATTTAAAAGCATAAATCCAATATAATCGCAACGTATATCATTGCCCTTGCATATAGCGTGCAAAATACAACTTATCGGTATAATATATAGCCTAAATTTATAATTAAAATTCTGCACCAATAACATTGATATTGTGATTGGATAATTTACTAAAGCCTTGTATTGTAATGTTTACGCCATAAAATCGACGTATCGCTATAACCATTATTAATTTAACGATTTTCACTGAATAACAAGTCACCGGGCCATTTCCTTGGCTTAGAACGTTACTCATAATTGCTTATCATAAAACGCTAATAATTTCATCCATTACAGCGCGCTCCATTCCGCGCGGACAAATTAAAATAATGTCTGCATTGAAGTTTACAACAACTGTAAAACAATTAAGTGCGCGAGTCAATTCTTCTACAAACAATTTAATACCCTCCTCTTCGGCAACAAAAACCGGCAGAAAAGATAGCGAGAAAGAAGCGTTCATACCATTTGTCTATCAGCCGTATCAGCTATTAATCAAATGGTTGTTTTTCCTTGTACGAGCTCTTCTCCCATTGTATCGGAAATAAACGCTTCGCGCAATTTCAGCACTACGGGCAATAAATCTGTCGAAATGGACATTGTAAAAATGTTGATGCATCATCAAACAAACGTGACAGTCGGCAATGTCAACGACGAGTGTCCTTGTTCCGCTGTAAATGGACTCTCTTTTATGAGGGTCGTACGATCTAGGTCTAATAAATGCTGCAGACAGATGTTTTGATGAGATCGTGTAGTCAAGCAACCGTGCAGCACTTTACGCAGCTCGCACTTGAGTCGCCGCCGAGTTTATGGGTACGTCGGTGGTGAAACATAAAAGGTAAAAGGACGTCGCGTACGTTGCACAATTTGGCGCCACGCGAAATGAATTTACATCAGTCTTTACACAGCTGAGACCGAAGGCGCGCGGAGGATAACATATATGAATAAATGTGTCATCTGTATATATATATATATATATATATATATGTCTATGACGATACGATATCCAGGTCCTTTGCCGGCGAATATTTTTCAACGTCTCCTCGTGCCGTCCTCACCACCTTAGCCGCATTAAGTACCAGCTAATAGCCCCGGCGACCAATTTATTTAATTTCTTAACGTTTACGAGCTTCATGGCAAATGACCGGCATCTGTGCCCGTAATGAAATTTATGAATGCAGCAAAAGTTTCGCAAAGATTAACGAGTTGCCTATGTGCGAATCGCCAACTTTTTAGTGCGTTTAGTCAGACTTTTTGCGTTTGCCCTGTACCGACACAAAATTTCATTATTATAATGACACTTTTTTACCGCGATTTTCGGATATTGTATTTCGCTTCTACGGAGTCATATTTTTTCGAAGCTCCACGTGCAGCAAATTGACAAGAACAGTTTGGGTCTTTTTGTAAGACTTTTCTACCTTGTTCCTCTAAAACGCAATACCTAAGTGAATTTATAAGCAGAACTTTTTCCCGAAATTTAATTAATAACGAATAAACAGCCAGTAGGTGATCATAATGTTGAAATTAAAATGAAATTAGGAAAAAGTTGAGAATTACGATACGGGAGTAGAACGAATTACCATATATACACGGTTAGACTTATGTACATGTTAATCGGTACATTAAATAGTTTGGTCCAATTTGTATATATTTTTTTTGAATAATTATTTTATTACTTCGTGGTAGTAATACATTCGTTTGAAATTATATACCATTGTATCTCATCAAGCG
>JABFQC010003931.1:0-13335 GCA_022817085.1 Psilanteris sp. ZL-2020 | reverse complement strand
ATATAACATCCCTTCTAATTGAATTAAGGCCTGTCATCTACTTATTATCTTCTTCTCCAGTGCGTTCAATCTGTCATTTCTCATTTGTAGACAATGAGTTTCCAGGTCAGAATCTCATTGTCTTGCCCTTTTTCGCCGTATTCTAGATGGTTTGGCTACCACAGTTACAATTTAAATTTATTTTCAACAACTTTCGAACATTGTGTACTATTCATTTGTCTAACCAGATCTAGCACCTTCTGATTTGCTTTTATACCACTATTAGTATGCTCTGCTCATTCGCAGATGGCTAATGTCTCCCTTTGGAATACTACGTTGTATTCCTACTGTTACATGGAATATTTATCTGGATTTTTGAACTTTAGCATTTGCATTACGATTCTGGTTGCTGTCTTCTGCTTACTTGTTGGTTATAGATTCGATACTTTTGTTACCAATTATAATGTAATGACAAATATTAGTTAAGTTTAAAATTTTAATACGAAAAATCGAATTTTTCTAAATACAGAATTAAGTTTGTTAAGAAAATAATTACAAATTCACAATACCTTATTCTATCAAGATTGATGTATCAAAACCATGTTATAACTTTGGTTACCTGTAACAAAAAAATTATTCTTTGATTAAAAAGCGCTGGGACAAAATCAATGAGTACATATATAGCGGGGCATTGTTAATTTATTGTCCTTAGTTGCCATAACGATATTGTTGGTTATATCTTAACATTTAATATTATTAAGAATAACTTTCTTTTGATTCCCACGCTGCGTTCTTTTCAGTTACTTTAAGCTTTCAAACTGATCGCAACGAAATGGTTTAATGTCATTATCTTCATTAGATGCGGAACCACCGCGCATTACAATACCTAATGAACCGCCCAACGTGAAAGACTTTTTCCAAAGACGAAGACTAAAACAACTTCTTTTGCTGCCGAGACAAATATAAAAATAAACGGATTTATTTGTATCGCAAATGCGCAATCTACAGCGTCTTTGATGGGGCGAGGACAAAGAGAATCAACCGGACTGGTTAACTCAGATTTGCAATTTTAATTACGTATCCACCATACAGCAACAGAATAATAACGTCAAGTAAAAAGACGGACGAGCAAACGGGAAGGCAAGAAATCCAGAACCTTAGACGCAACCGTTGTTTTCGTCAAATGCAATATCATTTTTGTCTTTAATGAATTAATACGAAACTTAGTCACGCGATCGCAATTTTTCGAGAATGATATTGCTATGTAAAGAATTTCATTTTCTATTAATTACCACACGCTTTAGTCTTACAATTTTTAAGATACTATACTCTCAAAATTAAGTTATATTATTTTGAATTATCATTTGAACATATTTAATTATATAAAATTGTATTTTACATCCGTAAACACGCGAAACAAAATTCCATTGATTTATAATTGAAAAATAATTAAACATAATATAAATAATTACTTTTTGAAATCTTAAAACATAAGTACAGATCATAATCATAATTGTCTAAATAAATTAATCACATTATTAAAATAAGTGTCTTAAATTTAGACATTTTTAACATATAAACAGAAATGAAGTGCCATAATATTACATTTTTAATATCTTTTCTACAAAATTGTCTTAAAATACGAAATTCGTATACTACCGATTTTTACAGTGCAATCATCGTATTAAGACAAATAATGTCTTAACTAAGATACTTGTGTCTGAAATATACACGTCAAGACACACGAATCATATTTTTGCTTAAATTCCCGAATTAGAAATGGTCAATCACGTGTTTCTTAAAAAACATATTGACAAATACATGGACCACACGAGTAATAATTCTAAATCATATATATAAACATGTGCCTGAATCATACGAAGCCACGAAGTCACCCGTAAGTGTACCAAAATTGACGAAGGCTCCACTTCTGATATAATATTTATCACTTGGACGTTGGCACGGACGACGGACGTCTCAACGTCACGATGAAAAAGTTGATCCCTGTACAAAAAGCGTCTTGTTTCGAGCCGCGGACATTAGTTTGTTTCTCGACGTAACGCAATTATCGGTATATTCCATTACGAGGAAAGGAAATCAGAGCAGTGGCTGGGTCGAAAGCCTCGACGGTCCATTCGTCGGCGTGCTTTGCCTTTGTGAACAAGAGATGCATTAAGAAATGCCAAAACAAAGGCGAGACAAGCGGAGAGTGGCTGGCGGCTTTTCGAAAGCAGGCCAGCCAGCGGAACAACAACTCGGGGGTTGCGAGCCAGAACGACGACGACGATCAACGCGACTGTTACATTTTAAGTGGCAAGTTTCCTCCCGCGGCGCTTTTTACCATGTCCTTCCGATTCATCTCAGATATTCGACGTCTGGACTTTGAAGGTGGATCAAATGGAAAAATGTGTATGGTCGTGGCAAAAAAAAAGTTGCCCAACTTTTTGCCGACCAATTCCTTTCAAGCAAATGACGGCCGGACGTTTTTCGTTTGATTGTAGCGTCGAAGCTTATTTTTTGCTTTCGCGAACCAGAACTTTCTTTATATCGGCGGCTTGTAATTAAAAGAACATGTTTCGCTAAAAGCTAGACGGAAAGGATTAATGCCCCGATATAGGTCTTGATTTCGCATATGCGCTCGTATATAAATTGGCAGTTGCGTTCCCGGCGAGTCAGGTTTTGGGATAAAAATGTCACTTGATGAGATTCAATATAGTAGAGCTGATGAAATGATATTGTGACAAGGACAATGTATGGTGTAACTGGAACTATGGTGATATTGTATAAATTTTGCGATTTTATGTGGTTTCAACAATGAGGAAAATGTTTAGATGGCACGAATAAACGTTTTTTTTCAATCTGGATAAATGCTTTACTAATTCATTGTTACTAAAACATTTAGTTAAATATAATGACTATTTATTTATACCATCTATACATCTTTCTCCATGTTTTATTAAATTTATTTCTTTCAAACCAATCAGAATGCATAATATTTAGCTATCAAAAAATTTCATATATAATTATTGCCATAAACTTTGTTTTTGACAAAATTAACATAACTAAATAATAATTACATTTGAATAGAAATAATTGATATCGTTATGGTAATTAATATTGCCGTTGTTGTTATTGTTATTATTATTATCATTATTATTGTGCAAATCTTGACAGACAAAAAATCAGTACTAAATAATCATTTCAAAATATACAATATTGTGCCGCAACCAGTGTTTATTATTTAAACAAATGCTACGAGCATTGGAAGCTAACGTGTCAACTGAATTCAAAATATCTTTAATGTAATTGAATTTAACATTATACATTAAACTTACAACCCAAATGTATATTAATGTATCAGATGGAAACCGTTTTATTATTCATGGACAAACAGAATTCGTCTTCGTGACAGCTTTTCATTCCAGAAACTTCTGATATCTGAATATCTCCGATGCCCTATTCAAGTTCGGCGGACGGACGTCCACAGGGAATCGCGCGTGTTTCGATGTGTCAAACGTTCGAGTTGCGTTTAAAGAAGCGCCAAGCGAAATGGTCGCGCAAAAAATGTACCGCGGACGAACGAATGTATACGGTCATGAGCGATCTCGAGGAGACTTGACAAATGAGGAATAAATACGTGGTTTGGGATCGCGCGCAGAGAATGGAAAAGTAAACGGAATATCGAGAAAAATAAGAGCAACCCTGAGGGGAATGGGATCAGCGAAAAGGCCTCAAATGATTTGTGAATATGCAAGGATAAGGGAGCGCATCCGCCGGGACGACCGCGGTCAAGATAGCCTCGGGTTCTCGACTGCTTAAAATACGGAAAATATTCGAACGGATGGCCGCATATTTATCGTCTGAGGTGGCCCTAAATTTTCCATTATCCGTCGAATCCCATGCACGCTGGCGAAATGTGTGCCGGTTATTTATATTCCTCCTGTTGTGACGTTTTATTTGCATTTAATTTCACGACATTAAATCACTGTCGACGTAATTAATGGGCGCGTTGAAGCTAAAAGGATTTTGGAAAAATGAATATCTTTATGTGCTCAACGAAGTTTCAATTATCATCCGTGTAGAGAAGACTAAATAGTTGTTTGTTAAACACCGATTAGCGATACGTAAATATTTATGATACGAAATTATACAAATAAAAATTATAAAAACAATTTTATTATTTTTTTAAGGCTTTGTTGAGAAATTCTAGACTGCTTGGTTTGTTTATTTTTTCAGTGAGTAAACAAAAACTTTGGACGAAACAAAATTTTAAATAACATCTCGTTATCAATCTTCCATCTTTATATTTTCTAGTAAGTATACATAATGTGTAATCGTATTATCAACAAACTGTATGACAATTTTAAATAAAAAATAGTATTTGAACGATACAACGGAATTAATTAAATAAACTTTAATAAAGTTATTAATTTCACTTTACCATTTAAAGAAATGCGATTAAAACTAAGATCTCCAACCCTCGCCCGTTTCAAAATTCTCTAATCAACTTTACGCCAACAGTAGAAGTTGAATTGTAAAGTATCTTGAATCGTGCTTTTAAATAGCAATTCGATTTTCAACATTTTTCAAAACTTTTAACACCCCTTCAAAAGTGTTACTTGTTATATTTATATTTTTAATCCGCATACATTAATGGATTAAATTGGCGGAATCCCAAATATATAAGAAATATTTAATAAAAACCAATTTAAATTGTAAGAAAGATTTATGAAATTTACGTTACTTTATTTGCCAAATTTTGCTAAATTAAACCGAATAACCGCGCGTCTTCTGTCAGTGAAATCATCAAAATTATTTTATATCTTTTAGCGCATGATACACGCAAAATACAAGTATCTGCAACCCAATTAACTTAAACGTCAAATGAAATCACAAACAAGCACTTTTTATCGAGGAAACATAATTTCGCAATAATAGTCGAGTCGTCTGGATTGCAGCATTTAGAATATGAAATTGGAAGGTCGAAAAAGCATATAAGTTCACATAATTCCTGAATAAAGTGCAAATCTGCATTTATTGTTTTCGATGAAAAAAGCCGAGACGCAAAGACGAAGTGACGGCGCCGAAAGAGAAAGCGATTTCTTCGGATCTTAACGACTTTTAAGGTGTTAATGTCGTGGCAAGAGCCGAACGTTGGTAATAAAGTCCTAAGAATACAGGGCGATCGTAAAATGATAATTACAGCCGTAAAGCTAAGTGATATTGAACTTGATGTTGGCAAGAGCAAAGCCTCGTTCTGGCCGAGAGGAGAGCCAGGTGGGTCTCCCGAGGTTAATTTCTCTAATTACGTTTTACTATTATGAATGAACGATGCGATCTGATGTTGCGCAACCTGACCTTTCGACCATAAAAAACGCGATATCGCGCCCGAATTTAACGTTCAATGGATTTTTCGCGAAATACTGTTTCATGATCGAGGTAATTTTCCTCGTTATAAATTAGTTAGCTAGACGCAAGAGTGATAAAATTCAAAAATCTTAAATATACAAAAAAATATAATATCTTTTGCTAGGTATAATCTCAGGTTATGGTTTTGTATTGAAATTCATTAATTTTGTTTCATTTTACCGTTATACAGTTAATTATACGTTTCATTATTATTATCCACAATTTTATAATTAATTAAATTATGTTAAGGACGCCTCAAATCGTTTACGAAATACGGAATTCAAGTAACAAAACTATTATTTTAAATTATTTCAATTCATGCCCATAATTTAGAATACTATAGAAATAAAAATATCAATGAAAAACAGTGATTATTGAAAACCTTAAAATTATATTATTATTATGAACCTTAAAAAATGGCAATTTTGGCCAAAAAATGAAATTCTTTCAAATTCATCCTAACTTTGCACATCAACATGTAAGAGCATTAGAAGCATTAAAATACCTCAAATAGTACTTTTATAGTCATTTAAAGTCAAAAATGATGACAGGAAAAAATTTAATATTTTCATCGAAAAAACGTTTCTGCTTGCCATTGGCAAGAAATTCATTTAAATGAATTAAAAATACATGTTTAGACATCAAAATCTAACCTGAAATCGGTAAAAAGTCATTACAGATTAATAGCGAAAAATTAATTTTTAGCCATTTTTTGAAAAAATCGAAAGGGGTATACCTTAAAAAATGGCAATTTTGGCCAAAAAATGAAAATCATTCAAAGTTATCCAAACTTTGTACACCGGCAGGGACGATTATTATATGCATAAAAATACCCTAAATTGTACTATTAAAATCATTTAAAGTCAAAAATGACGACAGTAAAATAAACATTTTTTGATAACTATTCCGTAGAAGTGCTCATGAACCAATTATAATGTAACCCACGTGAAATACCTCTTAATTTCTATGTTTATATTGAATCTAAATATAAATAACAATAGAAACTATTAATTACTAGTTTATAGTAAATTTACATATACGTAAATTTAATATAAATATAAATAAATGATATTTAAATATCACTAACAAAATTAATAAACGCTTTCATTTACTAGTTGAAAAAAATTATAGTTATATTAATATTAGACAATTTATCTCGATATATAATTTACTACAGTATAAAATAAAAAGAAAATGTCAAAATATATTTGTCGACAAGTTCTGTAAACCAATTTATAAGTATAATTCATTCTGACCAAATCTACCAACACCCTTTTTGACACACCACAGTCCGTTGCCAAGAAAATAACCTAGTTTTTTGAGGGAAAAAAAATACGCTGCTAATTTTATAACCGAAAACACTGCTTACCATGAAGTAAAGAAAACCTGAGAAGTTAAGAATGACTTTCATCTAACTAACTTTCTTTTTCTTACCGGACAAGCAAAACTTTTCGGAAGTTCATCGAAAGCGAAAAGTTCTTATTATTTTTGATAGATATATGTGATAAATTCTTGTCGCTTTAAACACTAATCTCAATCAAAAAAGTATTTCGCGCAAATTATTGTCATTAAATTCGCGTTCAAAGTTCATCCAACTTCTTCGGTTGCCCGAAAAACGATAAAACGCATATTAAATTGAAATCATTCGTAGTTTTTTTTTTCGCGCAACATAAACCGAAAAAAAGGATTAAAATCGTTCAGCGACTATAATCTACTTTGCATTTTCAGCAACCCTTTCTAACCATGCCGGCTAATACGGTAATGCATCGGAATCCCTTCACGAACCGTAGTTTCCGGCAGTCGTAAAGCTGGTTTAAGTAATTCCCGATAGAACGAACGTTCTGTGTAAAGCGCGGCCTTGATGCCGCTCTAACAAATCAGGATAGTAATTCGTGATGTGCAAAGGTATGTTTTGTTTAAGCTAGTAACCCATATTGTTTTTTGAGTTTAATGAGATTACCATTTTAATTCCACTTTTGGGTGAAAATTTTCAATCATCGCTCACGAAATTTCGTAACTCGCGGAGCAAATCAACTCGAAAGGGATGTACCAGCGAAATAAAATTTGCACAATAAGACAATTTGCAATCATAAGAACCGATATGCCTATAATTTGTTGTAAATGCGATTTTTTTTCTTTTAATTAAATTAATTTAAATATTGTAATGATTTCAACAAAAGGTTACCTATATACTTTCTTGCGACAAATTGAAATTACGGAAATTTTATTTAAATGAATTTTAATTAAAAATGGAAATTTTTACACCTAGGTTTGTTCTATATTTTAATTCTACTTTTCATGCCTTTATTATTTTTTATATTAATTATATCCTTTTTTAGCAGTTACACTTATATTCCAATAATTAAGATTATTCAATATTACGTATTATTCATTACCATCTGAGAATAAATACGTTGACAGATTCAGTGTAATGCAATTAATTCTTTTGAATTCTAATCTACGTGTATTTAATTAATAATAATTTGATTCTATTAATTTCAGAACTAAATTAAAATATATTATTAGACACATATATGGCATAATCAGTTTTCCGTTAAATTTATGGTATTGGGATTGTTTAAAATCTAAAAACCCGTCAAAAAAATTCAAATATATTAGTATCTAGACAAAATCATAACAAATTTATAGAAACAGTATCTAATAATTAATTATATTATTTATACATACATTAAATAACATTTTTGCCATGCATTAATAAAAGACAATTTTTTGTTTATGTTACGCGCTTGCATTTCTTGTTTCCGTTTTTCAATAACTTCCAAAAGCATTCATATCGAGCCAAATTGGCATTCCCAACGTCCGAAAATCACGCAACCTAAAAGAAGTTGAATGCAAAAAGCTACATATAGCCGTATAAAAAAAATTACTTTGACCTCGATATTTCGAAAAGCACGCGCGATTCTCACCATAATCCGAGTGCACCGGCACCGTACTTGTCATTACTTTTCAATCTAGCGAGATCCCCCCATACTTCGCCGGCAAAGCCGAGCTGATTCTTCCATAAAGGAAATATCCAACGATTGAAGCACTCTCCATCACGGTCGAGGCGAAAAAAAGAAGCGCTCGGCGCGCAAAAATATATTGTCTGCAGGACGCCTTGAACGCTTTGAGAAGCAATACGACAGTAATCTTCGGCGCGTTCCGAGAACAATATTCCTGGCGTAAAGTTTGCAAAGTACACGAGTTAAATGCATTATAGCCCGATTCCGGCGACGTTTTCCTTTTGTCTGGAATTACCTCGGCGTGGCGGCCTCGCGAACAATTTATCGCTTTGGAGGTGCACGCAGACGAGGCCAGGGCGCGGCAAAAATGCCCGCGCCAGACAAGGACGCCGACACCGAATGATAAAGAGAGGAACGACAATCGCCCCTTTTTCCCGAGAGGCGGGCGACGTCATTGAACGAGGGGAACTGTGTATACAGCTCCTTCGAAGGGTCAAACTTCTTGTAAACCATAAAGAGGATTCCCAGTCATTAGATCGTTTTGCCCGGGTGCCGGCAACCGATCCGTGTCGCCTTTCAGA
This sequence comes from Psilanteris sp. ZL-2020, assembly GCA_022817085.1. Classification (NCBI taxonomy): domain Eukaryota; kingdom Metazoa; phylum Arthropoda; class Insecta; order Hymenoptera; family Scelionidae; genus Psilanteris; species Psilanteris sp. ZL-2020. Next base: position 4,403 of record JABFQC010003931.1, on the reverse strand, counting down.
CTTACCTCTCGTTCGGGCGCTTCTTTTTCTTTTGCTTCGTTTGTTTTTTTTCGCTCCTTTTTCCATCTCGTCTCCTTGTTTCGCGTCCCCGAGACCATGGTCATCGGCGCTCTTTTAAGAGGATTATATCCGGACCGGAGCGCTGACAAAACGCCCGCGCGGACTTAGCGATCGAAAATGTTGCGAACATACGTAATGCCACGTTAAGTCGGCGGAACCAGCGCGGCTGTGTCATGAATGAAATGTCGTTATGTCTGCATCCCGGACCGGGTTTTTGCGTCTTCGTTGACGCGCGTTTTCCATTCTTCGCTTCGTACCGGCAAGCTTCCGTGGTTTACAATGCAAAAACCTCGTCGCTTTGTTGCTGAAATTAAGCACCTTTTGCTTTCATTTTTCGCCGAGAGCTGCGAATCGGCTCATGGTCTCCAATCAAACCATTCAACCGGCGTAATTTTGCTTGAAATTGCAATTTTTTATTTCCCAGATTGGTACATTAATATAAAAATTATACAGAACTTTAAATAAAGAATTGATGTCATCGTTTACGTGGAAGCGAAGATTCTTCAAATTAACGAATTTCCAATGCGAATTAAAGATAAAATGCATTACGCCAAACATTTAAGGTATTAAACATTACGCATTAAATATCGAAAGTACGAGACAGTACTGTTTTCTATTTTAAAATTGTTGACATTGCATGTATATCGTTTTGATTTAGAATACAATACCCACATTTATTGTTATAAATAAATAATTCTGAATTTTTTGTATTTATATACGTAATGGATCATATATATATAAACTCAAAATGTTAAATAGCTCAGTAATATATCAACAACTTATTCAGCTTATATATACGTTTGTATAATCAAGAAACGGTTTTTTCCTACTTTCAATACCATTTCCCCAACTCTCTCGGAATTCAAGTTTTCACGCAATAAATCTCACATCTCAGTCATTCAAGTTTGCAAAATTTACATCGACACCGAAAGAGGAAAATAATCACGAAATTCATGGCGATCCTCAACGTGACCGAGCCTCGCTCAATTATTATATAAACATCAATATTAAACACAATACAAATGGCTTTTTGGATGAATCGCTGCCTGAATCACGTGTAACAACGAAAATAAGGATCACAAATTTCCAGTCGAAGGAAAATTGCGCACAGTGTCCGACGAGGAACAATCCTGGCTGCGAGAAATCGTGATTTGGGGATAGTCACCCCGCGCCATAGATCACGCGACCGAGGAATTGAGTTAGGAAGAAAGGAACCAGTTCGGCAAACACTTCTTTGCAACAGGATTTATGGCTTAAAAAAGTCCAAGAGGGTCTCCACTTTATCTGTAATGTACTGATCTTGCCTTCGTCGACCCTGCGCACAGGTCCGCAGTGGCGCAACCTGCCGAACTGCGCGTTCACCAAGGGGTTCCACGCGTACATGCGAGTCGCCATGATTTATCGCTCCAACTGGAGTGGCCCGCGCCGCCGTCGAACCCGAAAAAGAATCTCCGAATTTTACATCTCTTAACTATTTGTATATCTGATGTTGATAAGTCAATACAGCGGCGCTCCGCTCGTATTTCCTTGAAGAATTATGTACCGACATGTGGGTCGCAGATAATGCATGTGAGTTTACGAGCGCTTTATCTTGGTAAATCAAGCGGAAAATATATTCTGGACTGCGGAAATTCCCGAATTCCGCGAGATTCCGCTTTATTTATCTTCCTAAATTTATTGACCGCGATGGCTAATGAGCCATTTGGGTTTTAATTCGTAATAATTACGTGATGGAAGCAAAAAGTAAGGATTTTGGGAAATATCGATTAGAATTATCGCGATAGTCGAAATTTTGTTCAACTTTTGTTTAGCCGTCGAAATTTTGCAGTGCAAAATAAATGCGAGTTCGAGCTCGCGTGTGACAAGATATTCAATTACTTTAAACACAGGCATCTGTATTGATCTAAGAAGACCCTTCGAGTAAGGATACCCATATGACCCTATATTCCTTCGCCCATATCACGATTGAAGAACACCACCCACATGTCGAAGGTGCATCCATGTTAATATTTGCAGATGTGATTGCTCGCCTTGAAGGTTCGCCAAGGAACTTGCTCACTCTATCTCGTCTGATTCTACATATTCGCCATCGAAGCAGAGAACAACTTTATAACCGGAATTCGGAATGTCTTTGCGAAGTGTAAACGTTCACAATACTATTTTATTAATAAATGTTCTGTTAAGGAAAAACAAATATTTGATTAAATTTAGATTATAGTTGCGTTTATTATTAACAAAATTTCGATTATAAAATCAGAAGTATTTTAATTTAATTTTATATAGATATATATTTTCATTCAAGATTGAAAAATATTTACAGTAAAGTATGAAATTAATAGAAATTACTATGAAATTTCATAGTAGTATGAAAACTGTATATAATTTATATACAGTAGTATATAATGCTATATAATTCAGAAATTTTTCATTTGACGTGATACATAGAGATAAATAGAATTAAATTAAAGATACTTAAATTAAGATACCACCATCGCAAAATATAAAAAAAAATCCTACAACATTATAATATAACAAAATTATTTCTAAATTTGTAAATATACAAATTAAATTTATATTTGAATATTTCAAGTATTTCAAGTATTTGAATATATTTCAAAGATAAAAGATTATACGAATATAAATGTTTTACATATTTACATTATAGTCATGACTAAAAATAAAAATAATTTTATTAAATCATACAGCATTAATCCGCCAACTACTTAATGAAAACAAACCGACAAATCATGTATATGTCACAAACCGCTTATGCAAAAGCACATCTCCACTAATAATAAAATAATGATTGATCAACCTCGGATCCGTTGGTCAGAAAAGTTAACAAAATAATGTCGGTGACCGTCCGGAGCGGCTTCTTGATTAAATATAGCTAATGGGACTTGGGTTATCTGTAGCTTCAAAGCGTATTTTAGTACTACAAACCAAATCGACAAGATCTTATGGATAACTTCAGCTTCTGCGGTTCGGGTTACGAAAGACCAAAGATGCCCCGTTCGGTTGAATCGCAAAGTTCTTAAAGCATAAGGGGGCCGATGCGTCTTAAACTTGAGTCGCGCGCTAGATACGTCCAGGTACGTGAGGAGTCAAAGTAAGTAAGTTACTATCAACGATTCCTTTGAAGGATGAATTCGAATGCGCACTCGAAAAGGCCGGACGAGGAGTCGCGGGACCACGGCTGATTAACTTTAATTATTCATTGGTATGATGAAAAGCCCTATATCTAGCAAAATATCACTGTTCTGAATGAACTTGCGGCAAAGCCATCGCTTATTTTAATCAAAGCCGTTCGAGTCATTTACATAAGTATCGCCAAGTGCTCTGGTTTAAGCATCTACAGAGTATTCTGTCTGTCTTATGAATTGTTTGTCAAAAAAAGCCATAGTCTTAGTTAATGCTACGAGTTTATTTGTTACAACCACTCAAGTAAAAATTCTGTCGATTTGTCGCGTGAAAATAATAGCCTATTTTTACTATACTTTGACTAGAGTCTCTTCAGAACAAATATCTAGTGACTAAGTAGCAACGTCACATTCTGTAAGCCTAGATTCTAGCCAGTTTTGACTACAGTTAAAAATTTAAAAGAGTAATCTGTATATGTGTATATATATACATATAATTATTATCATTTTGGAGACAGAAAAACATCTAAATTTGTATCATAATAAAAATTCCTAGGATTTGAACCCTCGGCTCGACTTGAAAGTGACTATGAACAATGAGATACTGTCACTTGTATCTAATGACAATATAGATTTCTTAAGGCAATATGTTGTAAACTAGGATTATTATTATTCAACTAAACTAAAATGTATTATGTATATATGTATATAGCAAATATGGTCTACAAACAATTTTTCGACAAACAAAATACCTAGTATTATCACATTTACTAGGCAATAAATTGATTGATTTATATAGACTAGTGAATGTATTAAAAAGTTTGTTAGTATCTGGTTTAAACTAGACGAAAACTAGTCTAATTTTTACTTGGACAATGCACAACTTTGAAATTGTTTGTCTAAATTCAAGAATATTAATATAATATTCCTAAATTTAGAGTAATAACTCTAATATAAAATTTGTATTACAAACATTTCGAGTTTTCTAATAAAAAATGTTTGTATTAAAAACATAAAAATCAATGTTCAAAATTTGTTCTACATAGTAACATTTTAAATATTTCGCTGAAAACTTGGGTTTTTGCGAGGACAAGAAACGAGTACGGGGAAAGGAGGAAGTGAAAAGTCAGACAAACACAGGAAGATTTGGACGTGAAAAGAAACAGGATTTTTGAATCGGAGAACAGTAGTAGGCACTCATAC
>JABFQC010003930.1:0-13336 GCA_022817085.1 Psilanteris sp. ZL-2020 | reverse complement strand
ATGCAACATGTAAATCATTCCTAATTCGAAAAACAGAAACACAATAATAGTTTATAATATAGTAAATAAAGTAAAAGATAAAAGTAAATTAAGAAATAAACAATGGTTTAATTAAAAAATATACGTCTTAATAGAGTCCAATTATTTAATATACACTTTTCAATTAACTTAAATTTTAATACTAAATTTAAATGTTTAATACGCAATCAAACATTTAAAAATGTTTATATTATTAAAATTTAAACATTCTACTATTCTGATTTAGAGTTAAGTAAAATTTTGTTAATTTACATCTAAATATATTATTTTGTATGAAAAACATTAAATATGAAATAAAAAGGCTCGATGAGTTTTAAATTGAACTTTAAATTAAAACTGCCATAAACTGTTCAATATTATTTCAATTGATACATTACAAACAATCATTATTAATACATATTAAAATTTGTCTTTATTTTTATATAAGCGTAATTAAAAGAAAATTAAATTATCCATGTTAATAAAAGATCATGATGACATAAAATATAAAACTATATGCATTGAAAGGGTAGCATAATTTGTGTTGACATACAGCATATATAAACGGAAATTGCTATAGAAGTAAAATTCTATAATGTCGTAAAATACGTACACCAAATTGTACTTATGTACTACTTCATTACGTATTTATTAGCATAAAATAATAATTAACAACGTCATACAAAAATCTACATTTTCTCTTTAGTTGTCAAATTTTATTTAATTTTTCATATTATGTAAATTTATAATATATATAATATAGTAATATCAACGCGTTTCATTCATAAATATACAATATATTTAGTCATAAAATATAACATAAACAATCGTCCCCAATTACGATTGGTCTTCTATCCACTACAAATAATTATAGGTTTTTTTTCAGGATTATTTCTACTTGTACCCGTATATGTATATATGCGGTTATTGAATACGGCGGAAGCAAATGGTGTACTGTCAATGAATATGTAGGTTGTATGTGTTGGCCCCCGACCTCTCGTTTACACATACATAATTGCATATGTGGACATACACGCACGTTCACGCGCGCGCATCCAGACTCGCATACATGCATGCAAACCACACGCAGGCATACACGTAAACAAATACACACATTTGCGTAGGAGAATATTTAGAATACACAATGTCTCCTCTCCAAGCGGAACGCGAGGTCGCCGTCGATTTCAAGACGAAACTAGAGGCGTGATGTCGTCTTATGCTTTATGCACAATATAAATAAAAAGTTCACTCTCCGATCATTCGGTGTACAACACTTAATTGTTATTTTGTTTCCCATTGCTTCATACATTATTTGTTGCTGCTTTTTACGCGTGTAAAATCACGTTTTTTTGATGTTTTATATGAATAAATGTTGTATATTAATTAAATGTTTATTTTGTCATTGATTTATTTAAAATTAAACACTAATGATATCTTTAAATAATATTTTTATATATATGTATATACAATTTTCAATCTGGATTTCATGCATTACATATTTTATATTATTACATATTACTTATATTATATATAATATTATATTATATATAACCCTTCGTCTATATTCAATTAACGGATTCAATTACAATATTCTATACTAATTAAATAATTTAATTATTTGTACTATTAAATAAATGCATATTATAATAATAATCTTTGTCTATGCATTATATAAACACAGAAATTTCAAATTTAAGGAACAAATAACGTACTAATGAAGTAGAGAAACCCGTTTCTTACTCCTGTTTCTTTGTATGTTTATTACGCAATGAATTTAATTAACTATACACCATATGAAAAATTGTATAAATATAATACGAACAAGAACAGTTTTAAATGCAAAAATCCGTTTACTGTTATTTAATTCATGAATATTAAAAAAAAACTTGATTTTGAACACAACTACAATACGTTATTAATTTTGTTCCTTATTCTTGGACATTATATATGATATAATATTTATAATATTTTATTCTAATTTTTAATATCGTATATATACTAATATAGTCTTGTTGTATGATTAAAGTATAAGGAAAAATTTTCAAAAAAGAAACAAGTTATATTTGTTGAAGTAAAATAAGTTGACTGAAGGAATTAAAAGGGCTGATAACTGAACCCGCATATATTTCTTTCTTTTTTTAATATTATTATTTTTACGTATTAATCGATTTTGGTCGTTTATACCATCCAACCTTCTGCTTATATGCAAATGAATACCAAAATATCTCATCGATTATAATTATATTACTACAACTACTACGTTTGTAATTATTTTTAAAATGTGATTAATTAATCTTTGCAATTAATCGAATTATGCTTGGAAAAAATATATTGCATTAATCAAGAAAACATGAATTATTTTCTTAATTTCAAAAGGGGAAAATAAATGTGGTCACCGACCCGTATATTTAATGGACCTAACCGTGTTTTAATCGTCTAAATTCTTCAAGTTATATAATAATTAAACGAATAAATTGTATAAATAAATTAATGCTTTCTTTAAATTCACATTATTTTAACAGTAATTCAACTAATTTTTATGCATTACATACTAGATTTGATTTATAAATAATGTTTAAATATTTAAAGGACATTAAATAATATAACGACAATACTTTCATTGAATTAATCATAATAATTATAGGTTTATTAGACTCTTAGTGATTAAATTTACATGTAACAGTAATTAGTTATGAAATTAATTTGTAAATTGTAATAAAAAAATAAAAGATTCTTTTATTAATCCAAAAATCTGTATTATTGTTAACAATATTTTATTATGTGATTAAAATAATACACCTTCAAATTATAATATTCAAATAATATTTTCAATTTACTATTGCTTATAAATTAAATAAAAGTAAACATGCAAATTATATTAAATGAACATAATAATTCAAATACAAATACGAAACAATTTCGCCAGTTTGTTTATACGTGAGTAACTTGATCTGTATATAGTTTCAACAATATAAATCCAATATATAAATATATATAAGTGTGTGTGTACATATATATGTAGTACATATGCATACAATATATTGTATAAATTTAACTTTACACAAAACATTTATACTGTCCATCTAATATTCATAAGGTAGACTGAACACATCCGTTTTAAAATATGTTATCATATTACAGATAATTAACGCATACAAATAATATAAAATGTGCAATTTGAATGATTAACTAATGACATTGAAGTCATGGCGAATATAAAATTTTATTCGTTACATTATGTATTTGAATAATAATGGAAATATGATAACAATTTGTGTTTCTGTTTAATTTGATACCGTACAACTACATATATACATGAATTAAACATCACTGCACGTCTATAAATCAATTGCTTTTCAAAGTTGTTCTAACATTTGTCAAGTTACTCTGCTAAATTAGTTCAATTGATCATTCAATGGAAAGCATTTGATTAAAAAGTTGTTACGTTTGTTATAACAACAATTTGGATGAATTTAATTTCCGGGGTGCATTGAAACGTGTATATAAATTCAAAGCTTTATTCGCTGCTGCATTTGAAATTTTATTTAATCCGCCTTAACCGTATACAACGTCTGAAATATTATAAGAAGTTGAAATAACTGAAGCTGTTAATCGCAGGCTAATTTGAATAATATGCGAACCAAAATATGGCAAACCCGTATCGGCTACAGGCAAAACATGCCCCGCAACCGCTCGCATGTTTGTACGTATGTTTTCACTCGATCGTACGTTGAACTCGATTTATTTAAGGAATTGCAACTGGTTTTCATCAATAGACTTTTTTCCCGGCGCCGGTATTAAGGGTTGCTTTGACGAGTCCGCGACACCGTGTGCACTTATTGTCGAAGTATTACGGTGCCGGGACGTTTACTCTAGAGAGGTCAGTGTCACACGACGAACGCGCCAAGTTCGTTGACTGCGTATGCCTCTTCTGAATGTAGTGGCTCTAGTCGAACGGCGGCGGCGGCGACGCTGGCCAGCCTCGACGCGAAGCGCACGAGCGGTAATCTCCGACCGGTTGGTCCACACTTTCGTCTCGCCCTTCGCTCTTCGCTCAAACTCTCTTCCATGACTTTCTTTCCCTTTTTATCCCCCTCCAAATATTGCATTCAATTTTTTAAAATTTCCCTCTTTTTGTCCCTCAGAAATGAAATTTCACAACGAACGTAAGAAATACGTACTGCTACTCAGCCAAGTAATTCTATTATTTTTCCTTTAAGAATTTTATTTTCTGTTATTATTATTATTTAACATAAAATTCATAACAATATTGGTGTCAAAAGAATTTTGAATAATAAAAAGGGAAATATAAAATTTTTTTACATAAATTGATTTAAATTTGTATTATTACAACAGTAGAAGTAAGATGGAGTTAATAACAATATATATGAACACTATAATGAAGACGTTATACGTCCTTAATGTATATTAAATTTTAAAATGGCTGTTAAACATCATATAAAATTACACATTAAAAACAGCATACAACTTTCAATTATGAAATTAAAAAAATAATTGCATTTTAACCCTCTCATGTAATCTAGTCATTATTGACTTTCATATATATTATGTTGATAAAGCATTTATTTTACTTAATAGAAAAAAATAGTTTGGTTTGCACACCAACTCTGAAATGTTCATATACCTAATTTTATTCCAAAAACCCACGCATAATATTCTATAGGTAGTCAGTCAAGCGTGTTCCTTGACTTTTAACACTAGTGAAAGTATAGTCATAATAATTTTGATTTTAAACTTAACTTTGATCATCTTTTTGCTGACCTAAACAATAACGAAAAATTAGTTACATGATTTTTTAATTCCATCAATCAATTTCTAATTGGAGTCATTATTTTTATTAAATGTGTTTTTACATAAACACTATATGTTAACATAGTTATTGTCTCTATACTGCATTTAATTGTCTTAATACTGCAATTCTTTAATATTGGTCAGAAATTGTATAAATAATATGCTCTAGTTCTTCTTACTTTAAATATTTCATGTTTTAAAATTTTTAAATCAAAGATAATTGAAATTTTACTATAACAATAAATACATTATTTTTCATTATAATAAAAAATTCGTATACATTTTAGATAATTTGTAACATTTAGATTACTTTCTCAGATGTATTTAATACAGATACTCAATTTATGATTAAATACTTGTCTAAGTTAAAATTTATTTAACAATTTCATGATCTAAAAATTTTTCTTATTATAATATACATAATTTTGTATTAAAATTTTAGTGTAGATTTTATACTTGTTTATTCTTATTTTTTTATTGGTGATTATATTATTTATGGTTTGTTTTATAAAACATAATTTATTTAATAAAGTAATATAATATGCATTGTCAAATGATGGTTTATTCAGAATAAAAAGATTCTATTATTCTGTTGAATAAAATTTTAAAAGATTTCCTATTTTAATTAAATAAAATATAAAAATAATTTATTTATATATAAATACATGTGTAATTTATATATTTCTACAAACAACTAAAGGTAAATGTACTACATATTATTAATATATTTTAATATGGTAAGAAACTTTCAGTATGCTTATAAATATATTTTATTTCATAAAGGATAATAATCTTATATTATTACAAAAATGTATTTAACTTCAATAATTGTGTTTAAACAAAATAAATTATAAACGTAAATACATAAAAATACTGTATATACATAAATTTAATTTTTATAATAGAAACCACTTATTTTGCATTTTCATTTGAATAATTTTTGTCAGAAATGTTATATTGTCTACTTATTTCATATGCAATAATACCCATAGCCATTCCAGTGTTTAAACTTTCAATTTTATTATATAGTGGAATATTAAGCCGAGTTCCACATCTACTTTGTATAAACCTAAGAGAATTTTCACTAAGTCCTTCAGTTTCACCTCCAATAATTAATACACAGCTATTTTTTGTATAATTCACAATATAATATGGTACAATTCCTATTTCTTTTTTTATTAACTCAATATAATGCCGTTTTGTTATTTTATTATTATTTTTCACTTTCTTATTAATATCATTATTTTCATCGTTCTCAACACATTCTATTATTTTGTTTTCTGAATCATTTGTATTTTCATCTTTTTCATCTTTTGATTCTGAATCCTTGTTTTCTATTTCTCTTTCTTCATTAGAAGAATTATTATCTGCAGCAAATATATCCGCATCTGGATGAATCAAATTGTTTATTTCTTCCCAAGTTATTGATAAATAAATAGGCATTTTGAAGTGCGCACCAGCTGCACTTCTTAACACTTTTGATTCCCAAATATCAACGCAACCTGAAAATTAATTAAATAGTGCATAACATATTATTTTTAAATTTGATGTACACACTGTATATATTTTAATTACTAAATAAATGAAATATAATAATATTCACATTAATAATTATATTTATACTTAATTGTAATATGTATATACATAATATTAATAAATAAAAAGTTTATAAAAAAATCTTTCAATTATATTAAATACCCTATTTAGGCACCTAGTTATGTGTTTGCAAAATTGTTTTTTAAACAAGCAGAAAAAAATACTTCGGGTAGCCTTCAGTCGTCCTCTGAAAGGGCAGGCTTCACCTCTATATTTGTACCATCGAAACAATTTTGCATACCCGTGACTAGGTGTCCACCCAAAAGGTGGATGTAAAATGTTACTTATACCTTTTGTAAGAATAATTTGTTCACAACCAACTGCAGCAGCAGCTCTCAATATAGAACCCATATTACCAGGATCTCTAACGTTATCACATATAATTGTTAAAGGAATTGCAAACTCTGGAGGATTTGATTTTATTTCAGGCATTGGAAATATTCCTAAAATTTAAAAATTCGTTTAATGCATTTAATCAATAATATGTATGTATATGTATTATAATTTTATATAATATATGTATATTAATTTACAAAAAATAACCAATATAATATATAGTATTTACACAATATAAACATATATTCTTAAATGATTATTTTCTGAAAAAGTAAGAGTGTTTCAAGAATGCTTTTTAAAGAATTATATATAGAATATTTAAATTTTAATTTAAATTTTTAATTAAAGATTTAATTCAAAATATAAACAATTATAGATGCAGCATTTAAAGTAAAAGTACTTAAGAATATCTTAAGAAGTATACTACAAGAAAAATAACATTTCTATAGTATTAAAATTGAACGATCTTTCAAATCTGTTAAAAATGTCTAAAATTCTATTATGTATTTTATAAAAATACAAAGTTAACTTTAATGGATGTTTAATTATAAGTTTTATATTTTACCCATAATTCCAGGAGAAGTTGTAAGATTTGACCATAATTGAATACTCTTATAAGGTACTTGGTAAAATTTTGTTTCGGTGAGAGAAGGTAATTTCTCCAGTAATGATTTTTGGTTATATATCACAATTTCAGGCAAAAGACCTGCATCAATTGCATCAATCATTAATCGAAATCCTTCTAAAACTAATTTTTGCTCCTTTTGCCTTTTACTTTTTGTTCTTGCATTAAGCACGACTGATCTAAATAAAAATATAGATAATGATAAAATACAAATTATTTATTCAATTATAACATAAAACATTGAACTATTAAATAAATATACTTACGATAATAGAGTTGCATTCTCATGAACTTTAGTAAAAATTTTTTTTTTCTCAACACTTTCCGTTACGTTTACTTTTATTTCATTCTTTTTACGTTTATTCAGTTTCATTCTTTTTCTATGTTCCTTTCTTACTATTTTCTCTTTAAGCGCATCATCATCTGCAATTTCAAAAAGTTCTTCTTCATTAACAATTGCGGCTGGAACTCGTCTAAATGCACCAGCATAATATCTTGTTATATTATCTTGCCAGTTATTTTTCTTTAAAATGTATGATACGTTAACAGTTTGTGTAAATTTCGTAAACGTTCGAATCGTGTGTAATAACATTTTATAAATGATTTTGCGTTAAAGAGAATAACAATTACAATTAGGTTATGTTACTCAATCAAAATACTGTGAACACATGCTAAATATTTCAATTTCCATTTCCAACGTTGCCAAATGCAGTAGTATCCTAGTATCTTTAGGTAGAATTTTGTATTACATAATTGATCACATTATTCTATTTTGTGCGTTGATCATCAAAAAAACACAACGCATAGTTTAATGTAGAATAAATAATTTGAAATTAAATAAAATACATAAATATTCACTAATATTGTTAAAGCGAATAAAAGATATTTTGTTTTATACTAGTATTTTATAATAAACCATCCTGTTATAACAAAAATTATGTAATATTTTAATGCATTTGAATTCTATTAAGGTGAAATAGAAACCGATTAATGTCATATTAAGAAATTTTAAGAAAAAACGATTATAACATAATTATATACCACAATAATGATTTCAGCCGACTTTATCACTCCAGAAGAATAATATTTATAAGTAAAATTATTCTTTTACAGATTATTGTGGATGAAATTTGTCACCGCGTTTCTGAGGTGAGAAAAAAACGCCGTGACAACTTACAATAAAACTATTGTATATAGATTGTTTTTTATATTAGATTATAATTTTCCTACTTTTGAAGAATCTGCTGAAATTTATTAGGTGGTTCAAATAACAAATAGAATTATATAAAATAGAAAAACACTGACTCCGTTGCAGCAAATGTTCTATTTCACCGTACTTAAAAATATTATATAGATATTATACCAAAAAGGTACAACGCTTACAATTATTAATTATTCCATATAGGTTAGTGTTATTGTTAATAGTAGATATTATTATATAAAATTAATATCTTTAATTATGTGAGAACATTCCCCATTTATAGGGGAATACAGATTATAAGAAAACAATCGTTTTCATGCAGTTTACAATATAAAATATACAAACATAATTTTTTCAATTTAAAATTGTTTATATTTTGTAATTTTATTAACATATATAATCGTTAGATATTATATAGGTACCACCACCTTATTTTTAGGAGTATATATATATTTAAAAATTTACTTTATAATATATTTATACCTTACATATAAAAATGTTATTTACTGATAAGCGTAAAACTTATTTAACAGGAAAATAACAAATTAAAAATACGTAGAATACGTAGAAAATACGTAGAATCGAACTGCATCATACAATAAAATCTCACATCAATGCAAACGCTTAACTATCGGGCTAAAGTATTTTTAATTTTGTTACTAAATTTTTTATAAATTAAAAATGAAAAAAAAAACATATCTGTATAATAATATACGTATAATGTGTAATATTTATATTATATATATTTTTTTTAATTTAAGAAGTATATATTATATGCACTTGTGTCTTCAGTCTATTTGTTCTTATCTTTATCTTTATTTATCATACATCTACGGGCAGTAAACCCTTTACAAAATAATATAAATATACAATATATACATAGCATTAAGATCAAAACAGTATAAATGAAGTTATTATGCAATATAATTGATATAAGGTATTTTAACTTGTGAACAATAAACTATAAACTGTTAGTGTTAAAGAAAAATTATTATAAAATTGAAAATATAGTTAAATTAGCCTTATCATATGAGGAGTACAAATACATACATGCAGTCATATAGGGAACCGCAGAAATTCTTATATCTTTGCAAACAGTTCATGAAAAATTTTTTTTTATTGAAAAGCAATTTATATTTCGCGTTTTATATGTTGGACTGAATGGTAAATAAGTTGTAAATTTCCAACTGCAAATAAATGTAGAAAATATTATATATAATATATTAAAATAAAATAAGATTTTTAAAATTTTCAAGAATAATTTCATTGTATTACGAAATATATTATATTACCGTTTAATAAAATTCATTCCTAATGGAAAATCATACGTGTTTGATTCGCGTTCTTCAGAATCTTTAGGTTCATAATTTAATGCCATTTCATTCGCCCATGCATCTAAGCCACGTTCTTGTGGAGTACCTAATTTAATGTAATTCAATTCAATATATGTAGTATATAAAAATATATAAAGAGAGAGACGATTTTTTTATATTTCTTAATATATAAAACAAGAATAATTAAATAAATTAAATAAATAGTATAAGTTATTTGTAAGGTTTTTTAATGTTTAAATAAATTTACTCAAATTTACAAATGCATCAAGAATGCAAGTTATAACAAAAAATAATACTTTACTTTATATTTTTATAAAAATGTATATATGTACCTGGGATGATATTATCTAATAAACATCCTATAACTCCTCCAACTAATATAGTTGTGCTTAACAGCACTGTTATAACACTATCGAAAACTTCACTTCCAGTCTGAACAACTCCTGGATTGTTGATCATCCATTTTGATAATACCTGATAAATTATAGATGTTATATTTATCATCATTTTTTATTTATAATGCATTATAGAATAATAAAATTATACTAATGGAAAAAACAGGGAAAATCCAAGAATGTATAAATTACGAGCAGAATTCAAGTCCACGTATTGTAATGCTGATAAACCTATTCAAATGGTAATGACGTTTATTAATAAAGAAATGGTTTATTTTTATAAGCAAAAATTTAATTATATTTCTTACCAAACGCAGCAATCATTCCAAACATAATGCAAAAAATACCTCCAACTACAGGATCCGGAATGATTATAAAAATAGCTCCAAATTTACTTATTAAGCCTTGTAAAACCATAAGTAAGCATGCCCATTGAATAACCCGCCGACTACCAATTTTAGTAACGCCTGTTAATTTACAGTACTAATGTATAAATATTTTGTTTATAAATAATTTAAAGCAAAAACTTTAAAATTAACATAATTCACATTTATGAATACTTTAAATTTAAGATATAACTTTATATAAACTTTAATATATAAATAAATCTGTTTTTATGTTCAATAAAATATAAAATTCATACAAATGTTTTAAATTTATGTCAACTCTAAATTAACGTAAATCTATATTTTATTACCTATAGTACCAACATTTTCTCCAAAAGTATTTGTACCATTTCCACTTCCCCAAAGTCCTGCTAATAAAGTTCCCAATCCTTCGATACCAATACCTCTATTAATTGCGTGTACAGGTGGTGGAGGTGCACCTAAAAATATATTAATTTCTAAGACAATTTTTTTCTATAATTTTTATTAACAGATATACAATAAGTGACACTAGACACTAGAATAAGTAAAATGTCAGCTTAATAGAAAGTCTTCATTAATGTAATAAACATTATCAGTTTATATACGCAATGATATAATTAATAAAAAAAACTACTTCAAAGATTCGTAATTTACCACACATTCTCGCCGTTGTTGGATAATAACTGATGGATTCCACGGTGCACGCAAGAACTCCTGCGAGCATACCAAGCACTCCAGATAAAGTAACGGTTGGAATGCCCCATTGTCCAGGATATGGAACTCGGAACCAAGGAGAATCATACAAAATTGCTATTTTACTATCGGTTCTTCCTGGATGACCATAGGGTAAAGTTTCTGTTACAGTTATTATCAGGCAAATCATCCACATGCCCGATATTGTTAAAAGAACCTACACATATAAGGGTACCACGTAAAATTTATATGTAATATTATTATTAATTTATATCAATAATACATATATTTTGCTTACCGGAAATAGTTTAAATAATGAAAACCATATTACATGGAATCCTTGTCTCTTTTTATAAATAACTATAGGACATTGTACGTTAACAAGAATTTGAGAGTAAATTGTCAACATCAAAATTGTTCTGCAAAATTATTATTAATTTATATAGTTTTACTATAATACATTCATAAATATTTCAATAAAATAGCAATATAACAATAAATGATAAAGGTTATTAGTTACCCAGCAGCAATACCCCAATGTTTTGAAGCCGTTGTGGCTGCATTTTCAAATAATGATATTCCAACTAAAGATACCGTTGGAACTATTGTCAGTGGTGTTATAATCTTTAATAAATAACCAATTATTCCTATAAAATACAATGATTAAAAATTAATTAAAATTAAGCGAGCCGTTTAATTAAACGCGTATTAAATTATTTATTTACCTCCAAATCCTATTATAACTTGAAACAAAGCTGAAACCGCGATTGCTCCAGAGAGTTCGCGCATTCTACTTTGCCACAATTCTGTTCTATTTTCATTAGACATTGCATTCATAACATCATCATTTGGACATTTCCATTGTGGTAAATTCAGTAACGCTAGAGTAGGAACAAGGAACGATATCGTCCCTCCTTGTACTAAAGGAAGTCTTTTTTTTTTGAGAGAGAAAATAATTAATTAATCAAAAGTTAAATGGAATATCCATATAGTTTATTAATTGTATAATAATAATAATAATAATAACAATAATACTATATTAATTATAATAAATTACCTGCAACCAAAAGTAGATTGAATAAATGTAATTATTCCCGTAACAAAAATCATTGTTGATACAATGTAACTTCTAGCTGGGTCATCTTCTGCCATACAAAGAGCTGGTGTTAAAATAAAAGGTATGGACACTATTGCTCCAATCATTGTCAGATAGTGCTAATGAAAATAATTAATAAAATAAATTTTCAACATTCTGAAAATAAAATGATATTATACTATTTAATAAATGTAAAATGATTGTACTTGTAGAGCCATAAATAAGCAAAGGTACCAAGGCGGTATATCGTCAATTCCATAGGTAATATCAGATTTTCGTCCATTATTTTGTTCCGTTTCATCGTTATTCTATAAACATTCAAAATATGCGATAAAATTCTATATTTTCATATTTAAAGAATATTTATTGTATACATGTGCTATTATAAATAATCATATGTCAGATTTATAAAATATATTTTTCTTGGTGTTGGAGTTTGCCCCAAAATTAAATCACTATTTTTATTAGTACAAAAGAATCAAAATGTACAATAAATATAATATACTACTCTATTCAATTATACTATGTTTTCGCCCACATTATTACGCCAATATAACTTCAAGCATTCTGTAAATTAAGCAAATCAATAATTTTATGCAAAATAATATATATACATTTCATATAAACAGAATTTTGTTTAATTTACAATGAATTTTATATATTCTAATTTTATTTTAATTTCCGAATATTATATTATATATTATATAAGTATAATTCTTCTTTCCTTACTATAAAATTTACACAGAGAAAAATTTCTGGTAACGATTACCAGAATTTATGGTAATTGTTACACAATTTTCTTTGACATGATCATTTTGGTAAAGCTAAGCATGTATTACTGTAACGACTTCCAGAATTCTAG
>JABFQC010003929.1:0-13338 GCA_022817085.1 Psilanteris sp. ZL-2020 | reverse complement strand
GTTCTCTTCATAAATTAAAGGGATATTATATTGTTACTAATATAACACTCAAAAATAGCTTGTAATTGATTATTTTTACTGAATCGATATTGTAATATTGAAGTAGATAAAATCCACATAAAAATCGTATTTTTATTAAGAACTCGACAGGTATCAACTAACTTTAATTCAAAGAATATATATAAATACTTGAACATATTTTGGTCGGATTAATATATGCATCTTTCTATTTTTAATTGGATATATTTACTTAAAATATGCTAACATAGAGGTACTTTTTATTTGACGATATGGTAGTAAAGAATTCTTTGACTAAAGAATTTAAAAATGTTGAAGAAATGAATTAGCCTGCTTTAAATATACTTAGCAGATACCTTGATTCGAACTTGTACAAAACTTAAATTAGTCTTTTAGCTCGTAGTATAGTTGTTGCTATTCTGCAGAAAATTTAGGTATATTATGCAAACTCGTTAGCTAGTGACTAAGCGTAAACTGTACAAGCGCTGTAGTAAGGAAGAAATAATGATATTGCATGATAACATATTATTAAATATGCCAAAAGTTTTAGATTAAAATGCTTGCCCGCAGAAAACTTAGTACAATTCGTTAAGTTCAAGCGTTCGTAATAATAAACATAAGACAAGATTATATTGCTCAAAGTTTGTACAAATATTTGGTCGAAAAGTGGCATAGCTTAACGTAGATAGGAAAATTTATAAAACCCCGTTATCACAATATACGTGTAAAAATATTAAATTCATGGATAAGCGGTACAAAAACTGATTGGTACACATTAATGTATTTTTTTTATATTATAATCAACGTGTTTTCCTAAACTGCCTACTGTCTACTGAAAACTAAGATGCCCAACAATTCTTGATAAAACAAACTTTACTGTAAAAACAATTTTCTCCATCGTGGTTTTCTCACACTACTGTTCCTTTGGAAGCAACTTTCGTTCCCGACAGTCTCGCTTAGTTTACGAGGAACGCGAACTTAATTTACAATTCGATAGATATTGATTAGAATTCAGAGCGTAGCATCTAGATAGAAGTAAAATATGCGCGGATCGCTCATCTTACAGTCGTTCCTATATTTTTCTGAGCCTAGGTTTTGTTGAAACCTAAAGCCCACTTTAAAATAACACATAACCTTAGATAATACGACATATTGAAGAATTTAATGTTAAATAAACAAGTAAACTCTACAGTTTGAACTGATTTTGTGGCTATTGTTAGAGCATTAGAAGTTTAATAATATACAACACGTGAAATAAATCTTTTGTGGAATATTTACCGGATATAATTTTAACATACAATTTATCATCATTAAAACATAACAATGAAATAAAATTGAAATTTAAAATTTTGTTTAAAGGAAATTTGTCTATATTCGTACGAAGAAATGTAAACTACGAAATTTTTACTTTATAATTTATTATTTCTATTTTGTTGCTATTTATATTTATTAAAGCCGCTTGCTTTAATTAATTTATATATACACATGCACAGAAATTATATAGTTGAATTAAAGGAATTATTTTGTTAAGCGTATTATGTCAATTTGTATGTGAAGTATATGAGTTCAATAAAATATATCATAAATATTTACACTTTTACTGAAACGTTTAATATGCTTTTACAAAATTGGTGTTGATTAAAATACAAAACATCAACAATAGGACAACATGATCGAAGTTGAATCATATTTTGTTGATCTAACAAAACTCTTTGTTGAATGAAACAAAGTTTGTTTCTCGCAACAAAATATTTCTGTGAGTGCATATATTATAAACTAATCTATAACCTAATAAGCTAACAACATATATATATAATAAACTGGATAATATTGAAAAATATATATTTTACATATAAAAGGAATAATATGATATATATTAGAATTCTTCATTCTAATTATTTTGATATAATAATATATAAAAATATTCCGATAACGTATCGTACAATTTATCATAATTGTAATTGAAATTATTATTTTATTATTTTTCATATGTTAATATACGTGTAGATATTACAATTAAATATGTAATATGTATTTGTTACTGCTTTTGTTAACATTTTCTATTTGTTAATACAGAATGAACAAGCTTGTATACACTTGTAATATCATAGAGTTTAATTGCAACACTACAGACGAAAATATACGCCTACCGTCTTAAGTATATTATATAGAACGTCAATATTGACGTAAGATCAAATTTGATGAATACATCATCATATTACATTAATATCGATTGTGAAACACTACACAGTTAGAAGTTGTCGTTGAACTTCAATTGCTCGAAAAACAATGTTGCGCAAACTTTCGACGACATCTTAAAGTGAGTTGTATGTTGTCCAAGGAAAGGTTTGATTAAATGAGCAGTTCTACTCGACAAACAAATTGGCCAAAAGAACACGAAAAGAACAATTCAATGACTACGAATATTTCGGAAAACAGCATAGTTAAACAATTTTAATTTAGACAATTATATTTAACGAATATAAAGTACATAATATAATCAGTGCATTTTGTATTATATTCACAGTAATTTTACTATAATTTTTGTTTGTTTCTTCAATAAATCAAACAATTACAAAAGAAAATTTATGTATGTATATATACATGTATGTACTAATTTGGCATATATATTTTCTAATAAAATTAACTTTATGAACAAAATTTATTTTGGTGTTTATATGATTATATCTATACAACATACAAAAACTTTTGCTGCAAATGAAAATCTATTGATTAACTTGTCTTTAGCGAATGATATAAGATTTGCTGAAACTTGTTATCACATCACAAGCAGTAAACAATTTCATTTAAAATAAAATGTTGAAACTACTATTATTGTTATTATCAGATCTATTTACTATTGTAATGAAATGTATTGCAGTTGATAAGTTACCACAATAGATATCTTTAATTGTAGCGGTTAATACTAGTATATGATAAAAAATATGTTAAATACAAAAGACAAAACGTTAATAATAAAATTAGATTTCGCTAGAAAATAAAAGTTAAAATAATAAAAATATAAATGTAATGATTATTTATAATTGTAAACAAAAATATGTTGTAAACTAATTTTGAGAGCGGATTATTAGAGAATTATATTAATAAAAAAAGTGGCGTACAAATGAAACACATTTTTTAAACAAAATATTATATATGTATAAAATAGGTTATTTAACTTCATTGAGTTTATTACTTTTCTTAAATTAATATAATCATGCTTCAGTGCAGTTAGCAAGAATCATCCCATTTACATCAGGGAATATTAACTATATATATATATAGACATATTGTATCAAAACTATATTGATTAAATTAAATCAATAATTAATCTCATTGTATTATGCAATCAAAATTATTGTATTCTTAGGACATTATTATAATATTATGATAAACGTTCATATAAGCAATGAAAATCTATTATTATTTAATATATATATGAAATATATTACTATTATATTGTATTAACTTATGAAAGTGACGAATAAAATATATATATTTTTAGTATAAAAATTTAAATTTTAAAACGTTTTAATCTAATAATCATTTAATCTAAGGAAAATGATAATTAAAGGTCTTTAATAAATTAAGACATATTATTAATATAGAATTTTTAAGATAAAAAGTATATATGTATTTAATATATTCATAAATATTTTTTATCCCAAAATGCTATTTATTATTAAATAAAATATAAATTGTAAAGAAATTAAACATATTAAATTGATCTTCACTAATTATTGTTTCTAATTCAAGAATCGAATTGCCTAGCAGCAAGAAACAGCTCACAGTTAGCGAGTCTCCAGAGGTGCAACATTTATCTGAAGATAGAAATCGAAGCTGACCAAAGTGTTCGTACTGATTCTGTGTTACCAGATGATCACCGGTTCAGGCTGTTTAATTGATTATTTGCCAACGTGGTCATTCCACCTACATACCGGATAAAAGTTTTAACTTAGATTCGATGAACAAATAATGATAACAGTTTTAAAGACAAATAATTATATAATAATTTATTATAATAGAAGAATAATTATTATTTGTATTTTTCAAATTGAAAATATCTTATATGACTGGCATCATTTTATAGCAAGGGACAAATATTAAACATCTAATTAATTGGACATTACATCCAATTTAAATATAAATTAAAATTTAGACAGAAGTAAACATGTAAATTTTATTTTTTAATGAAAATACAAGGAACTAATTTATATTGTTATTCAGAAAATAAAGATTAACAAAAGGGAATTTCTAAACAAATGAATCTTGCATATGAAGAATTTTAATAATATATCCTATATTATCTAATTTTAATTATTTAAAACAAGTTATTTCTTATTTCAAATTAATTATGCCTTAATTTATTACGTGTGTTCAATATATAATTTATTAATATATTAGTTTCAAGTCATCAAATCTTGTGTGGCTAGTAGAAATATGCGCGTGTACATTAGCGCAATACATTCACAGTGTCGACTGCATCCATCATATATATCATTTGGAATGAAATATACTTGAGGGTTAGTATGTTTGTCGTAGAAGACAGGCAATGTCAAAACGGAAACATTACTAAAAATTATTTTAACTTGTGATAACTACAAAGTTATTTCCACTAATAAACACTTTTTAATTCGATAATTCAATATTAAAATAAATTGAATATAAATTATTATACAAATTTCATTAATATTATAATAAATAAAATTGATACGTGAACAGGAAACATTTAGTCCACTTTATTTATATATATTGTAGCTTCCAATATATTATTATATTTATCAAAATATAAATATTTACTATTTAATTAAACAAATTTACTTTCAAGTTATAAAATATCTTAGCATAAAGTTCTTAACTTAATCTTGTTAATTTTATTGATTTTTTAAATATTATACATATTGTTATAGAGTTATTGAATCGAATGTGTTTATACTATTACACACGTTAAAACTTATATAAATAATTTTGTAAGTAAACAATTTATTTCATTATTGTTTTTATAATATATAATATTTTATAAAATTATGTTATTTATACATGCATATACTAATTCACAAATATTTTTAAACGTGATATTTACATGATTCTTAACGCGGAACAATGTTATTTGACCTTGACTAAAAGATATAACCAAATGCTACCTAAAACATTCGCATGTGAATATTAGTCGTAGTCTAGATAGAATATTACACAAGTGTGAAATTACAATATGGAAGAGCGTCAATTAATCAGCAGTTGACAAATTGCTAAAGCTTGTACTATATTACTAACATGCACGTACACCATTTCTTGCTACAATATTCCTTTGGGTTATTTACATTAGTTTGCAATAATGACACTATATAATATTATTGCATTTCAGACAATGTGAATTAAGACATTTTGTGATTAACTTTCTTTTCCCAATGGAATATCTAAGTTGTCTTACTAATTAGCTAAAATTTGTTCAATCTTTAAATTTCTTGTTTATTTAAATTACTTAGAATATGATTGTATGTAATAATAATAAATTAATTAATAGTGGATGTAAAAATATATTTTTGTAATTTGTAAATCACAAACATATATCTTACAATTTGGAAGAAACTGATTTAGTTATCAAGAATTATATCGATTCAAAAGTTATATGAAGTTTAAATTTTTAAAATAGGAAAAATTTTATATCATCAGATCCGACAAGTTCAAACAATAATATAATTTTGTATATATAGATATTTAAACTATAATTCACAATTCGCATTGTGCATCAGATAAATGTTTGAAAAGTCACCATTTAAGAATAGTTCAGCTTGACGATACTTTTATAAAAGTGTGTAAATCATTTCATAATTTCACTGTTATTAAAAATTTTAACACGACACTTTCCTTAGAGCAAACAACGAAACTTGTAAATAGTTTTTCAGTATATTTCAGTTCACAATATTTTGCAGCTAGTGAATCGTGTAATTATTTATTATTATGTATCAAAAGTTTAAACGTCTTACAAAGTAGCTTTTACCAACAAGACTTTTATGTTTTCATCAGAATGGATTTGACCGTGTTCCAAGTCGAAGATTGGGCACACTTTTGACGCATAGTTCACCGTACTTTTTTCACCAAGAAAGTTCGTATAAAGTTCACACGAACGTGAAATTGGTCAAGAAAAAGTTTCTTATAGATGAATTAAATCGTCGTATTACTCCCGATGTTAAACGCTGCCTAAGTTTTATATGTACAATAAAGAAATTAAATTTCTTAATTAATTTTTAAAGTTTTAATTACGTATTGAAAATTGCTATAATAAAACCGATTATATATTTTGAAGTTTTTTTTCAACCGCACATAAAGCTGTTTTTCTTTTCATTTTTATAAACAATAATTTAACTTTCGAATGAAATTTATTACATTATGTACTTAAATAATTAAATATTTATTTATAATATATTTGTTATATTATGTTTAAAGGAATAAGATAATAATATATAATTTAATTACATTATTTATATTATATATGTATAAATATAAATTATCCATGCTTCTACTAGTATAAGATAACCATTTTTTGCCGTGATATGTAAAAATATGATGAATTTGAAAGGATACGTTTAACATCCCAATATAAAATCCAGTTTTACATGATAAACTCGGCAATCCCGTTATTTTGTTCTAAAAATCTTTCGTACATTTTCATAAACCATATATAGTATAATACACAATATAAGATATATTATATTTATCTTTATTTGTATTCGTCAAATTAATGACCACTTAAATTGTAATAAATTATTGAAGTACTGATATATATTGCACGCATCTTGTTTTTGCTACACTCAGAAAAATTAAACGTAGAAAATTGCTGTTTATAACACTAATTTAGCGACATTAAAACAAAATCCTAAAAATTACTGTTTATAATAGCATTATAATAAAAAATAGAACGAAAATTTGGTATGAAAAACTGTATTTTTACAAGGAAAAACAGTAATTTTTGAGTTTTTACTTTAATGTCTCCAAATTAGTATTATAAACAGCAATTTTCTACGTTTAATTTTTCTCAGTGTATTGTGCATTTTGGATATAGCACGCAAAATTTACAATATTAACTATATATTATAATACACTGAAGAGTGTACTTATCCAAATTTTACCACCTAATTATATTATAGTTATAGATTTTTACTTATTTGATACGCAAATTTTAATCAATTTAAACTATCTTCGATATTGATTTAATAATAATACAATATTATTTATCTGATTAATTAAAATATAAATTGGATTACTTATTACAAAATGTATTATTCAAATAACGTTATTTTAAGTTAATTTAACCTATGTTAATTAGTATATAATAAAAGAATAAATTGAATATAAAATTATCTATTTAATGATACGTGAAAAACTGAAGAACGTGGTCGTATTTTCACGCTTTATTTTATTATCTATCACTAAAAAAGAAATGCGTGTTTTTTATATAAAATATGTATATAATTATATACATACCTAAGTGATGTACCCAGAGAATGTCTTTGATTAAATAGATGTTTAAATGTTTGATATGATATAGATTAATATAATAATTAATTGTCAATTTGAATAAACATTCAAATATATACAATATCAAATACAGCTTCCATTTAATTATACGGAATATCGCAACAGCGTATATATCGTTGTATTCAAAATTCTCATTTGTAATAATTAATTTTGTAACTCTATTCATGTGTCTTATAAATTAGGTATACAAACAATAAAAATTATGTATTAGTAACTACCAAAAAGGTATGAATTTAATGTTTATAACTATACTGTTATAACGTGTATATGTCAAATTGTTTTCAAACAATAAAATAACGATGTATTCAAAATTAATAATTAAAGAAGTTTAAATAATTAATAATACAGTATACTAATTCTATTTATTTTAATATATACTAAACAAAAGTTGTTGTTAATATACACAAACTAATAAAAATTCATTAAATTTTATTACTAGAAAATGCCGTATAATAAAACAATTCCATACGAGCAGTAGAAATTAAATGAATGAAATTATTCTAGTAATGGTGCTTGTAGAATTTGTTTTGTGTATATATATATATATATATAGTTAAAAGCATTGCTCTGTGTGTATATGTCACGAAATGAACACAAGGATTACTGTAATTCATAAAATGCAGATAATTGAAATAATCGATAGCTATTAACTAAAGGTCGTTGACAAAAAGAATAGATCCTGTCATCAAATGATTTTGTTACTTGGTCGAGTCATTGTAAACTGTTGGACTGTCCAGGCTGGAAAAGCAGTAATTCATCAAGTGTTCAAATACTGAGTGCCGTAAATATACAGTTTGTAAACGTATTCCTGTACACACAAAGAGGATCCATTTGGATGCACTTCGTGGTTGAAAAGCACAGATGTATAATGTATTTATTCGTCTATCTGCTGCAGAAAAACCTATGCATCACGCTACTGTGCTGGACAACAAAAGTTTGTTTGCAACATAGTTTCAACAGTATTCCAGATATAACTGTACTGTCCAAAAGCAGGCAGTTCCATTACGTCTAGACAAAACTGTATCCCAACTTCATCATTATTTGTATTATCATATTTTATAATTATATTCTGTCGGAACAAACGGAAAAATTTTTGACAAATGATTAAACAAAATCATGATTTGATCAATAAACTAACAAACAAATAGGGAGATTATAAATTATAAATATATAAGCATATTCGTTTTTATAAATATTACATATATTTATTTCTCGTGTAATAGTCCAATTTTCTTAACCATTTGGTTTAGATCATTTTTAATTTCGTAATAATGCATTGAAATGAGGATGGATTTTAAAAATTGTTTAAAGTAAGTGTATATCCGGAAAGCGAGATCCGACGAATAAAATAAAACGGAAAATTTTCATCGATGTTTGACCTCTTGGGAAATCGCAACCAGGTAAACAGAACAGTGAAATAAAGCGTTAGGCAAGGAAAAACGATGGAAATGCCACCATATTTACAATGGGTCGACTTTTCCATTACACCGAGTGCAATCTCTTATCATAGTTGTCGTTTCTAGGAGATGCACGCTGCGCAGTGAATAAATGGAAAACAAACAAGGGATGCTTCCTTCTTAAACCAGATATAGTTTGGGTTGTGCTAATGCTTATTTCATGGAGATCCAGATTCATCAATTTTGAAAGCGATTTGTCTGTTTTAAAATGGCGAACAATTATTTATTGAGTCAATAACGTTTATCTTAATCAAATTTTTTTATTCGAAATAAAGTTATATTTATACAAATCACAACGGAATGGTTCATTTATAACATAAGTCATCGACGACTTATAATAGATTCAGGGTATTTATAATTATAATATTTAATGTTAATAAATACATTTTAGATAAAAATATTTTGTTTTTGTTAAATTTGATAGAATAAATATATAATTTTATTAAGTTTTAAATAAATAATTTTATTTATTGTTACAATTTTGTTTCGGATTAAATCTGTCAGAAATGATAGGTTAATATGTTTTTGTGAAACATATTCAATGCAGTTGTGGACTCAGCTGATTCTAGCAAAGCTTGAGTTACAGCATTGTATGAAGTGTATTCTCGTGTAATAAATATCAAGTTACGATACGTGTTATTTTTATCGAAGAAAAATACAATAATCTTCTACCCTATACAGGAGTGAAAGAACTTATTTTTATTTTTAATATGATATAAATTATAATTTTATAAACAAATAATAATTTAAGTCAGATTGATATATGTATTAAGAATCATTTGAAATGTGAATTATTATGCATTACAGAAACATATGGGTGCGTGTGTGTTGTCAAATACGTTAAGTCATACTTGGCTGAAATCAAAGCGTAAAGATATACTGAATCAATTGAAGAGTACATCATTGAGTAATATTACCTGTAATGCTTATATTCAAACTAACATTACAAGTTTGATCATTATCACAGATGAATATTTTTGAAACATGAGAATGTATAGAAGAGATACAGTACGTTTATAGTACAAATTACGGTTACACTATGCATATTAATACGAGGATTTCATCAATTATTTGCTAATTATTATGTACATGCATATATATATATATATATATATATATATATATATAATATTTACAACTCTTGAGCCTTATGCAGTATTTATTTGATGCGTACTTATTATTTTATCCCTTAATTTATAGATGGAACTCAAAATAAAACTATTTAAATAATTACATAATAATAATATATTCCTTATTTATTTTATTAATTCTTGCATACATTTAACATATATACTTTTCATTAATTAAACAATCAAAACTGAAACAATTGAAATATTCAGTAAAATTGACTGAATTTGTTAATTCAAGTATCATAATTGGCTGCCATATTCTATAAAAATATTTAATCTTTTCAGTTGGATCAACTATAATTATTTTCAGTCATGGCCTACTTTACTGAAAACGCAATTAAATTTACTGAATATACTATTTTTTTTTCTCTGAATGTATGTATTGGAATTAAATGCATTTTATTTTAATTTACAAATTGGTATACACTGAAAGAAAAAATATAGTAATCATGTTTGTATTTTTACCTCGCTATAATTTATATTTTTCAATAAAATATAATAATTCATATTCTAAAAATAATAATGTCTATTATATATCATTGTGAATGCATTTCTATCCTGGAATCGTTATAAAATACAGTAAATTTTACTCTAATATTTTTTTCAGTGTAGCGTTCAATGTTTAATCCTTGAAAGTCGAATGCATATTTTCTTTTCATATAACCAAAATTACAATATAAAGGGAATCAATGCAAAATTAACTTTTAAATGTCAAACCTTTGCGTATTTAATTAAATGAAGGTGATGTTTCAGAACATTTCTTTGTGTAGCAAAAGTGATTTTAGCTCGACCTTTTCAGTTACTCTTTTCGTTTCCTTTCATTTATTTTTTATTTTATTTTTTTTTTTCGAAAACTTTTTTCAATGTTATACTAAAGCAAATGAATGCATGTTGAATATTTGAAATTGAACTCACGTCATTCTGAGCGAATGTCGGTGTGATCGGTCCGTCGCTAGCTTCCCATTTATCGGCTATGCGGATCGTTTCCGCAGTCTTCTGTTGCACGGTTTTCGATTCATCCAAAAGCGTCAACTCGTAGAATTCCTGAATATCTGTAAAAAGAAGAAGTAAAATTTTAGAATACCGATAAATTATATATGATTATTTAATAATCTTCTTGAAAGTTGCGCATCAATCGCCTTTACAATTTATTCAACAAAGAATTAAAATTCATACCCCATGATATAAAAAATTAAGTTAAATTTTTATTTCTGACTTAATAAATTCTTAACGCGATTAATAAATCGCCTAAATCATGTGTAACAAATATTATGAAAATAGTATAATTCATTTCATATCTAATGTTGAATTTTGTTAATATATAATTATTAACAAGATATAATATAATTTAGTTAATATATAATATACTATTAATAAATAATTTTTGTATACAAACACAGAGAATTAATCACGAAAATATCATTGATCATATATATATATTTGTTGTAACATATTTAATACATGTATAATAATTCTTTTAATTATAAAATTTATTTCTGATATATTACAATAACAAAATATTATAAATAATTAAACACAAATGTTTATTTCTATTTTATTATTATACATACATATCCTTGAAATTTCTAAAGTTTACTAAATTGTTTCAATAATTTTTTATAATAGTACCTTTCGAAGTAAATATATATATTTGTATATCAAATATGTTTGAGTGAAAGTTAGAGATATTGATGTTCTTAATTGGAATTACAACTTAAACATATTGAGTTTAATAAAAAATACAGTAAAAACTTAAAATATAAGTAATGACAAAGTTCAGAAGACATCTTCTTTTAGAAATATAAAATAATAAGGTGAATACATAATATTGTTTAAATATCTACTATTATTAAGAAAACAAGTAATAATAGTTGTTTATCGCTCATATGTATATACATTTTCTAATAGTATATTTAGGAAAGTTCTTCTAATGGGTTAAATGATCTTTTATTCAAATGATTCGACATATTTTAGAAATTCAATTCAGATGTTCAGATCGATAGTATAAACTATTGGATGAAGTAACTTGATAACAAGATGAAAATTAACTTGCAGAATTTCAGAGTTGAATCAAGGAGTTAATGACAATGGCATAATTTGTCTACGTAAATGAAAAATGAATTCTATGACATAGTCATCCTATTATAATTAATAATAATTCTTTGTTGTGTAATAATAAATTATTTTTATAACATTTTGTAATTTATATAAATTTTACGGTCTAAATAATTTGTTATAAAAAGTATATAATGGTAATCAAAGTAACTATCGATACATTGAAAAATGTGTTTCGAATAAACAATCCACTCAAATATCTTTTTCTTATTAAAATAAATGCTTTATGTATTAATTAATATTAAATAGAAGTTTATAAATGAATAATATTAATGTAATATAATTTAAATTTAATGAAGTTAAGTATTTGAAAATTACATTAAGGTACATTAATTTCCATAGTTAATATATTTAGAATGTCATTAATTTTATATAATAAATATGTAGTTTCAATATACATAATACTTAAAGCAGTAATATTATACTTCAAAGGATTTATAAATTACTTTTAAAAAAGAATTTCATTCAATAATTTATTTATTATTCAGAAAAGAAAATATAATATAGTTCAAATTAGATTATACGAAAGAAATTTTAACGTTAAAGCAATTAAACTGCAGAAAGATGTAATATATAAGTTTAATTTGAAAATATTAATAAAAAAAGATAATTATATAATAACAAGCTTTTGACACATCAGAAGGGTCACAGAAACTTACTTTGTGCACTGGAAGATCTAGTTACAATGTTGTCTGACAATACGGAAAATTGAACACAGATTATATGATGCCTGTCAGCTTTATTGTCGACAAATTATTGTAAAGTTTAATATAGGGTTTAAGCAAATATTCATTAAGAGATTGTCGTGATGTTAAAGTTTCACGTTGAGCGACCCATTATGCATTGTTTTGATGTTTAAACACCATAATGTTCTAATGAAATTTAACATATTAACGTTGTCGCGTGATAATTGTATACCATGTATCATTGTGATGATACATTTTTAAGCTATAGTAATATACATTCTAAGCAAGTATAGATATAATATTATGAACAATTTTTAATTAAATAAATAAATAATTGTGTTTCGTATTGATTTAAATATATTAATAAAATATAGAGCTCAGTATATACACAAC